>JAPEVW010000033.1:407500-557500 GCA_027921565.1 Artemia sinica
TAGCAACAGTCAAATCCAAAAATAATATCTAATTTAAATTTTTAGTTTTTTTTATTTAATTTAATTTTTTTTTTATTTAAATTTTTAGTTTTTTTTTCTTTTTTGCGGGCACCGCGAAGAAGTCAAGTTTGGTTAATGCTAATGAAATGGAATAAAATGGGATGAATATATAATAGTTTAGAAACAAATTTAGGCTATATATTTGCACATTAGGGGGGGTGGGGTGTTGGATAAAGCAAAGCATATATTAAATACGTAACCTAACCTAGGTACCTTCCCCCCCTAAACCCCCCAAAAAAAATCGTTTAAATATTGCAACTCATTGAGAAACTACGGTTTTACAATCATTTATCTATAGCGGTCTCTTGCAAATAGCCCGTTTGACGGGTTTTGTGACTGGTTTCCTTGATACAGTCTATAGCGGTGGGCCCGCATAATGTACCAGTACCGAATAGGTCTATAATAGTACTATCATCTTTAAAAAAAAACATCAACTCTGATGAGAGCCAAAATAAGGAAATAACGCTTAGCGGCTGTATAAAGTAAAAGCGGTCGCGCGTAAATGTTCTGCGGGTAGTTGTGCCGATTAAGTTTTGTAAAGCAACATGTTCGCGGTGAGTGAGTCGAACCTACCGATCAGTCATGATTGTTTGTAAATTAAAGTTGATTCCATCCCCGTGGAAGGCTTTCGGGTCAGCCTCATTGCTCGTCCTGGCCGCACACTCAAAAACCTCCAGAAGTAGAAAGAAACCAGGCGTTTTTTGACCTCTGAAAAGCACGGACTCCGGGCCAGACCAAATTCTAAACTTTTAAATATCAAAGACTTAATATATGGAGAGGTCCAAATTTATTGGGTTGCATTGTACCTCGGAAGTGAACTGAATATAATATCTTTATATGGCTATTGATGGGTGAAAAAAGTTACATTTATTTACACATTTTCACCTTGGATGGGTAAAGGCGGAGGTCTGAATCCAAGAACCTGCTATGACCTCTGGATACCACCGGTGGAAATTTCATGCTCGGCTTCCCTTTCCCCACAAAAAATCCAGACTTTTAAGGACCTCCCTGTATTTTGCTGTATTTTAAATAATTCACCGGTTTTAGAGGGAGGGGGTTAGGGTCAACAATATTTAGTCCCTTACCACTGAAATGAATCCTTGTTTATCTGTCCACATATCCTTACTTTTACTCCTGTGTCAACCTTACCTCAACTTAGAATCATATAAATTCCTCTTTTAAATTTCTTTTCAGAACTGACTGCCATATCAGACATTACACCAACTGATTGACCTTAGCGTTTTAGCTTTTTTTTTCCTTGAAGTATCTTCAGCTTGAAGGGGGGGGGGGATTATGGATCCAAAAACTTGTTTTCCTCCAGAATACCGCAAAGAGGTGGGTTGAAAGGAGGGATTTTGGGATATTTAAAACGACATAAAAATACCTCTCTTTAATTATATGATTGTCTAAGCGTTTTCTTAACTTCATGTAATACAAATTTCTCCCTTTTTATGTTCCCCAGAAAGGACTGCTGAATCAGAGATGACGTCAACTGATTTATTCTAGCGTCTTTTTATTTTTCCCCTAAAACGGAGGAATAGACCTTCGAAGATTCATTTCCCAAGTGACTCACGCTGGAAAACTTTCCTTTGGGGAACTAAAGCGGAAGGAATCTAAACATCCCAAGAAATTTCCCTAAGAAATTAAATGATCCTGCATGAGTCACCCATGTTTTGTACGTCTTGTAAGACTTGTAGGGGGAAAGGAATAATTTACTACGACTAAATTGCCCTTAGGGTGTATAAACGTTTTGATATCAAATAAGAACTGAATATTGATAGTCAATAGAGAGGGGATGTTGAGAAGGGAATTGAGGCAGACATGAATGAAATTGCTATAGAATTGCTTTCTTGCTTCAAAGGGATGACCCATCTTTAAAATCGTTTAAGCCACGTGACGCATGCCAGGTGTGGTAGAACTATTCCATGAGTGGTGCGAAGTTCGCTAAGAATGGTATGATGAAGCGTGGCATGATGAAAGTGTGCCACGCAGGCCAGAACCCAAAACGTTCCAGGATGTACGCCAGGGGTTGAATACTAAGCAACCCCTCGATTGCTCCCGAATACATTTTAGTAATGCTAAAGAAGAATTTGTGGCGCAATAAATTACAATGATTTTTGCTAAAGATTGGTGAAAATTAGATTTTTGCAAAAGATTTTTTTGCTAAAGATTGGTGAAATAAGATTCAAGTTCTTCTAGTATTTCAAAGGATATTATGGTCATTCAAACCAGATGTATGGTACAAAATTGTGCGGCTATAAAGGGCGAAAATTTTCCGAAAGCACCATTTTTCAAGCGAAAATGAGCCAAAAGTGTAGGTAACCCACAGAGATCGAAAAAAGAATAGGGGTCAGATTCTGCAAAATTTCGCCGCTAACCCAGAGTCACGCTAAATTTGTAAATTTTGAAATCATCGTCCTAATCAGTAAAGTTTAGCGAGTTTAATAGTGGCAGAGTTTGGCAAAATAGCAGTAGAAATGCTTTCTTTCCTTGACTATACAAAAGCAGAACAAGCAGCAGAGTAAACCGTGGTTTCAAAATTTTTAAATTTAGCGTCACTCTGAGCTAATGGCGAAATTTTGCAGAATCTAGCCTCTGTTTATTTTGTATCTCTATGAATTTGCCATAAATTCATCTCGAAAAAATGCGCTATTAAAAAAAAAAAATTCAATGCCCAGCCACCTAAAAAAACATCTGAATAGAAATTAGCTTTATGTGGCAACCCTGATATTTGACTGTCCTGGCTACAAACTGTAGTCACAGCCAGAGCACAGAGCTTTAATTTAACTAAAAGGATGAACTAATTACCATTACAATGAAAAGCTAAAAACAAAACTAATTAAAATTAGTGGACACATATGGAATATCATTATTTCAGTTATTGAAGTAAGAAAATTTCGTCTGAGTCTGTCTTAGAAATAAATTTCACAGCGAAGCCATCTAAGCTTTTGCATATCGGTCAGATTAGTTTCGTCCCTCAACTTAGCCTAAACAAGATTTGATGTAGCTATTTAACGGTAATTTATGACATTTAAGTAGAACTTGGCCAAGGGGTTACGCAGTAAAACACTTCAGGTAAACCAATGATAGGAAGGGGAGACCTACACGGCTATTGAATAAGCCAGATTTCGATGTAAAAGAAGTGTAGTAGTAGACACAGCTAGATGCAATAAATTGTTGTTATTAAAATATTTTTGGAACTTGTCTAAAATCCGGTAAGTGCGCAATAAAAGACAGCATCGAAATTTCAAAAATGCCATTGATAAACAGGTTTCCGCTGACTAATGAGGTATAAACAAAAGGTTTATCACTCCGGGAACTATATTTAAACTTTAGTTTTTTGGGGTTTAGGGGGACTCAGAGGTACCTGGGTTGGGTTAGATTAGGTTAGGTTACGTATTTGATATATGGTATGCTTTACCCCCCCCCCCCCCCCAATGTGCAAATATATAGCCCAAATTTGTTTCTGAACTATTATATTTTTATCCTATTTTTTTTTTATTTCATTAGCATTAACGAAACTTCACTTATCGCGCACTTACCGGATTCTAGACAAGTGACATAGTTTATTACAGCCAAACAGGGCGTCAATTCCTGAAATGTGGACGGGGAGATGTAAGTTTCAAAATATAGAGGGGGCAGTCCCCCCCCCCCCAATAGACGCCTCTGTAAGCAAACAACGCCAAAATTGCAAGCAAACAATGCTAAACAAGTATTTCTTGTCACACAAAAAAAACAATGGTAATGCAACATACATAAAAAATGTAAAAAGTGTTCAAGGTCAAACAAAAAACAATAATATTTTCTTTAGATGTGAGAAGATAAAGTTGACTTTTGAAGTGACTTTCACAAGCAAACAGGACAGAAATATGCGACAAAACTATAATACGTCAACACCAAAGTATAATCACCTACGGAACAAGTACTGACAAAACCTATCCTCTCCACACAAAAAAAGTGACCCTTTGTCCGCGTCTCCGGAGACGATTCCATACCTATGCGAACCTGGCGAGTAAATCACAAGTTCCGTAGGTGATTATACTTGAGTAGAGAGGGGGGTGCTACTCCCACGAGGACCACGTGGTTTATGGTCTACTCACTGAGAATGAAAAAACATAATTTTTCTCACTTGAAAAAACAGGAATTTTCTCACTTTGATGGATGTTTTCTTGGATGGTTATGTGTGTTGGTCAATTTATTTGATGTTTTTCATGGATGTCAACAGTAATTCATGTCTGTTTTATGGTTTTTGTCAGTTAGAATGAAAAAACAGGAACTTTCTCACTTTGATGGATGTTAACATCAATTTATGTCTGTTTTATGGTTTTTGTCAGTGAGAATGGAAAAACAGGATTTTTCTCACTTTGATGGATTATTGAGTCTAACGGGGACAGGGTCATTGACACTTCCTTCAAGATCTTGTTGTTGTTTTGGCCAAGTGCACGCTCGAGGCGAATGTCAAGGTGTCCAGGAATTTGGAACACCTGTGCTGTCAACCTCAATTCCCCTTTCGTGAATCAATAATTCCCCTTAGAAACAACAAATTAATTCCCCTTTCGTGAATCAATAATTCCCCTTAGAAACAACAAATTAATTCCCCTTTCTTGACAGATCAATCAACCAATGACATCATCTGTCAGACCTTAAAAATTTTCGCATAGAAACGATTCTCCAGGAATAGATCCAAGTCATTAATGTCTTTGCCTCGGAAACAATTCTACTGGTCGAACTCCAAAAGATATTAATAAACATTGCCATGGAAACAATTCTCCAAGAAACATCTTAGCGATGAATAGATTAACAAGGGAATCAGGTTTCTTAGTAATTTCAAATGTGACAGCGCAGAGATGCTAAAACAAAAGGAACACGCTGAAGTTACGATTAGGGATTATTTGGGCGAAACCGTTTTAGACATTTTAGGGAATTATTTCGGCGAAACAGTTAGAGACATTTTAAAAGATGATTTTAGAAAAGGTTATAGAAGAGAATTTGAGGGTGAAACTCTGTGGTCGTTACAATACACAAGTTGTATTTGAACAGTGTTGTGAGGTCCCCTACCCCAACCCCAAAGAGTCCTCATACCCTACCCTACCCAAAGGGCTCCAATCCCCCTACCCCAACCCCGAAGGAAGCCCCCGGTCCCCAAAGGCCCCCGGGCTCCCAAAGGGCCACCCGGCCCCCCAGACCCCCAAAGGCCCTCCCCGGGCCCCCAAAGAGTCCCCTTTATATTTTTTAATACTTTTTTTTAAGGCTTGATTATATCTTTTCAGAACAAGTTATTTTCTTAATGTCCATCCTAAACCCATTTTACAAGTTGAAATGGGCGAAACCGTTTTAGGCATTTTAGGGAATTATTTCGGCGAAACAGTTAGAGACATTTTAGAAGATGATTTAGAAGATGTTTTAGAAGAGGATTTGAGGGTGAAACTCTGTGGTCGTTATAATACGCAAGTTCCATTTGAACAGTGTCGTGAGGTCCCCTACCCCAATCCCAACGGCCCCTGGTCCCCCTAATGCCCATCAAGCCCTCAAAGACCACCGGAACCCCATCCCCCCATTTTTTAAAAATAATTTTTGAATTTTTTTAACATGGTATTTTTTTAACTTTTTTACGTATCTTAAAATGACATGCAATATGCTTACGGCTCTACCAATCGTACACTGTGCTTGTTCATAGACACAACGCGGCTTTCCCACTGGTACTCTATGGCAGGTTATCGACAATACCTAGTTTATTGCGTGCATTAAATCAGTATTTTTTACGCAGTGGAAGGATAAACACACAATTCATATCTGTAAAAAAGTGAAGATGAATTATTCGACGAAAGTATGTGCACATGAAAAAATCATCGTCGTGTTGAATGCTGACAAGGAGAAATACCTGAACTATGAAACGAGTGCAAGTGGTAACACTATTGGAAATGTATGCATGCGTTGTCATGACAGCGAGAAGTTAGATTTCTTTGGAGTACCCAAGAATTTCAATCGTGTAAACGGTGGATATGCGAGAGTAACATTACCAGAGAAATTAGTGCTCAAAGAGAATGCAAACTTAAAAATAATTGTCGATGATCGGGGACAACTCCTTGCTACTGTTGCTGGTAACACATTACCTGTTGATACATCCTATCATCATCTTTCCGGTATTAGCATTTTAAAGAGAACAAGAAGAAGACAAGCATACTCCTGCAATAATGTCATTAATCATATCTTGTCAATATGTCAAAACTGCTATCTTTGTAAAAATAATGTGACAATAGACAGTGAAATCGCAGGCAGAATAAAAAGGACATTAGCAGACAATATCATCAATGAATATAAAGATGAATTGACGGAAAGTGAAGCGCAAGTGTACTAATAATTTATAATAATGTATTTAACGTTTTTTTATATTAATATTCTACATGTCGTTATCTCATTAAAAATATCTTATGCATTATTTTGTTAAGTGTTCATTATTTTTAGGGTATGCTAGAACGTCAAACGTTCAGAATATCTATTAAAAAGGTCAGAGATGTAAGAAAAAAAATTTTAGAGATAAAGATACTACTAGCAGGCTCAATTTTTCATAGAAGATAGAAAAGTTCAAGATCTCTTCTGAATTTTACCAATGAACACAATTCAATTCTAATTTCTCCAGAGAAAATAAAAAGCTTCCACTTCAGTTTTAAGTTCACCAAGACATAAAAAATTTAAGTTCACTTCTAAATTTTTCCATAGAAGATAGGAAAAGTTACACTATGATTGTGATTATTTTCCATGAAGATAAAAAGTTTCATTTTAATTCTAAATTTTCTTAAGTTCAATTCCGACCTTTCTCAAAGAGTCAAATTTAAAGTTCTATTCCAAATATTTTCCCGAAAGAAGAAAAGTTCAACTTCGATTCTGAATTTCCTCAATGAAAATGAAATAAGTTATTGATCATTTCTATTTTCCCAAAATAATATTAAAATTTTCCACTTCAGTTCAGATTTTTCTCAAACAGATGAAAAAATTTAAAATACTGTTCCAAATTTTTCATAGAAGATAGAAAAGTTCAAGTTCTCCTCTGAATTTTACCAAAGAACATAATTCAATTCTAATTTCTCCAGAGAAAATAAAAAGCTTCCACATCAGTTTTAAGTTAAGCAAGACATAAAAAATTTAAGTTCAGTTCTAAATTTTTCCATAGAAGATAGGAAAAGTTATACTATGATTGTGACTATTTTCAATGAAGATAAAAAGTTTCACTTTAATTCTAAATTTTCTTAAATTCAGTTCCGACTTTTCTCAAAGTGATGAAAAAATTTAAATTTCTGTTCCAAATATTTTCCTGGAAGAAGAAAAGTCCCAAGACATAAAAAATTTAAAGTTCACTTCTAAATTTTTCCGTAGAAGATAGGAAAAGTTATACTATGATTGTGATTATTTTCAATGAAGATAAAAAGTTTCACTTTAATTCTAAATTTTCTTAAATCTTAAAATGACATGAAATATGCTTACAGCTCTACCAATCGTACTCTGTGCTTGTTCATAGACACGACGCGGCTTTCCCACTGGTACTCTATGGCAGTTTATCGAAACTAGCTAGTTTATTGCATGCATTAAATCTGTATTTTTTACGCAGTGGAAGGATAAACACACAATTCATATCTGTAAAAAAGTGAAGATGAATTATTCGACGAAAGTATGTGCACATGATAAAATCATCGTCGTGTTGAATGCTGACAAGGAGAAATACCTGAACTATGAAACGAGTGCAAGTGGTAACACTATTGGAAGTGTATGCACGCGTTGTCATGACAGCGAGAAGTTAGATTTCTTTGGACTATCGAAATCATTCAACATTGCTCAAGGTGGATATGCGAGAGTGAGAGCACCAGAGATGATAGTGCTAAAGGAGAATGCCAACTTAAAAATAATTGTCGATGATCGGGGACAACTCCTTGCTAATGCTTCTGGTAGCACGATACCTATTGATAGATCCTATTCCCATCGTTCTGGTATTAGCATTCAAATGAAAGCAAAGAGGAAAAGAAAGGCCTACTGCTGCACTAGTGTAATAAATCATATCATGTCTACCTGCCAGAACTGTTACCTGTGTAAAAATAATGTGACAATAGACAGTGAAATCGCAGGCAGAATAATAAGGACATTAGCAGACAATATCATCAATGAATATAAAGATGAATTGATGGAAAGTGAAGCGCAAGTGTACTAATAATGTATAATAATGTCTTTAACATATTTTTATATTAATATTCTACATGTCGTTATTTCATTAAAATACCTTATGCATTATTTTGTTAAGTGTTCATTATTTTTAGGGTATGCTAGAACGTCAAACGTTCAGAATATCTATTAAAAAGGTCAGAGATGTGAGAAAAAGAATTTTAGAGATAATGATGCTACTAGCAGGCTCAATTTTTCATAGAAGATAGAAAAGTTCAAGTTCTCTTCTGAATTTTACCAAAGAACACAATTCAATTCTTATTTCACCAGAGAAAATAAAAAGCATCCACTTCAGTTTTAAGTTCACCAAGACATAAAAAATTTAAGTTCACTTCTAAATTTTTCCGTAGAAGATAGGAAAAGTTATACTATGATTGTGATTATTTTCCATGAAGATAAAAAGTTTCACTTTAATTCTAAATTTTCTTAAATTCAATTCCGACCTTTCTCAAAGAGTCAAATTTAAAGTTCTGTTCCAAATATTTCCTCGGAAGAAGAAAAGTTCAACTTCGATTCTGAATTTTCTCAATGAAAATGAAATAAGTTATTGATCAATTCTATTTTCTCAAAATATTATAAAATTTTCCACTTCAATTCAGATTTTTCTCAAAGAGATGAAAAAATTTAAAATATTGTTCCAAATTTTTCTTAGAAGATAGAAAAGTTCAAGTTCTAATCTGAATTTTACCAAAGAACACAATTCAATTCTAATTTCTCCAGAGAAAATAAAAAGCTTCCACTTCAGTTTTAAGTTCACCAAGACATAAAAAATTTAAAGTTCAGTTCTAAATTTTTCCGTAGAAGATAGGAAAAGTTATACTATGATTATGATTATTTTCTATGAAGATAAAAAGTTTCACTTTAATTCTAAATTTTCTTAAATTCAGTTCCGACCTTTTTCAAAGAGATGAAAAAATTTAAAGTTCTGTTCCAAATATTTTCCCGGAAGAAGAAAAGTTCAACTTCGATTCTGAATTTTCTTAATGAAAATGAAATAAGTTATTGATCAATTGTATTTTCCCAAAATAATATAAAAATTTTCCACTTCAGTTCAGATTTTTCTCAAAGAGATGAAAAATTTAAAATACTTCCAAATTTTTCATAGAAGATAGAAAAGTTCAAGTTCTCTTCTGAATTTTACCAACGAACACAATTCAATTCTAATTTCTCCAGAGAAAATAAAAAGCTTCCACTTCAGTTTTAAGTTCACCAAGACATAAAAAATTTAAAGTTCTGTTCTAAATTTTTCCGTAGAAGATAGGAAAAGTTATACTATGATTTTGATTATTTTCCATGAAGATAAAAAGTTTCACTTTAATTCTAAATTTTCTTAAATTCATTTCCGACTTTTCACATAGAGATGAAAAAAATTTAAAGTTCTGTTCCAAATTTTTCATAGAAGATTGGAAAAGTTATACTTTGATCGTGAATATTCAAGTTCTCTTCTGAATTTTACCAAAGAACTCAATTCAATTCTAATTTCTCCAGAGAAAATAAAAAGCTTCCACTTCAGTTTTAAGTTCACCAAGACATAAAAAATTTAAAGTTCTGTTCTAAATTTTTACATAGAAGATAGGAAAAGTTATACTATGATAAGTTAGGTTAGGTTAAGTTAGGTTAGGTTAGGTTAGCCTACGTACGCGCGCGTACGTAGGCTAACCTAAGCTAACTTAACCTAACCTAACTTAATCTAGCCTAACCTAACCTAATTTAATCTTTTTACCATGTTTAAGTTAGGTTAGGTTAGCTTATCATGAGCGCTCATGATAAGTTAACCTAACCTAGCCTAACTTAAACATGGAGAAATGTTTCTAATTATTTATTAATATTTATTTATACCTAACCTAACCTATTGTTTTTGGTGGTTAGATGAGTGAACTGAATTTAAGAAAAATTAGAAATAGAGTGAAACTTTTTATCTTCATGGTAAATAATCACAATCGTAGTATAGCCATTCCTATCTTCTATGGAAAAATTTAGAATTGAACTTTAAATTTTTATGTCTTTGAGAAGTTATGAACTGAAATGGAAGCTTTTTCATTTTCATTGGTAAATTTCAGAATTGAGCTAACTTTTTTTTCTCCTCTCTAAGAAAATTCAGAAGAGAACTTGTACATTTTGCACTTCTTCGAGAAAACTTAGAATTAAAGTGGAACTCCATATTGTCATGAAGAATATTCACAATCAAAGTATAACTTTTTCTATCTTCTATGAAAAATTTGGAACAATATTTTAAATTTTGTCATCTCTTTGAGAAAAATCTGAATTGAAGTGGAAAACTTTATATTATTTTAGGAAAATAGAATTGATCAATAACTTTTTTCATTTTCATTGAGAAAATTCAGAACCGAAGTTGAACTTTTCTTTTCCGGGAAAATATTTGGAACAGAACTTTAAATTTTTTCATCTCTTTGAAAAAGGTCGGAACTGAATTTAAGAAAATTTAGAATTAAAGTGAAACTTTTTATCTTCATAGAAAATAATCACAATCATGGTAAAACTTTTCCTATCTTCTACGGAAAAATTTAGAATTTAACTTTAAATTTTTTATGTCTTGGTGAACTCAAATCTGAATTTAAGAAAATTTAGAATTAAAGTGAAACTTTTTACCTTCATAGAAAATAATCACAATCATGGTATAACTTTTCCTATCTTCTACGGAAAAATTTAGAATTGAACTTTAAATTTTTTATGTCTTGGTGAACTCAATGAAAATGAAATAAGTTACTGATCAATTCTATTTTCTCAAAATATTATAAAATTTTCCACTTCAATTCAGATTTTTCTCAAAGAGATGAAAAAAATTTAAAATACTGTTCCAAATATTTCTTAGAAGATAGAAAAGTTCAAGTTCTCTTCTGAATTTTACCAAAGAACACAATTCAATTCTAATTTCACCAGAGAAAATAAAAAGCTTCCACTTCAGTTTTAAGTTCACCAAGACATAAAAAATTTAAAGTTCAATTCTAAATTTTTCCGTAGAAGATAGGAAAAGTTATACCATGATTGTGATTATTTTCTATGAAGATAAAAAGTTTCACTTTAATTCTAAATTTTCTTAAATTCAGTTCCGGCTTTTCTCAAAGAGATGAAAAAATTTAAAGTTCTGTTCCAAATATTTTCCCGGAAGAAGAAAAGTTCAACTTCGATTCTGAATTTTACCAAAGAACACAATTCAATTCTAATTTCACCAGAGAAAATAAAAAGCTTCCACTTCAGTTTTAAGTTCACCAAGACATAAAAAATTTAAAGTTCAATTCTAAATTTTTCCGTAGAAGATAGGAAAAGTTATACCATGATTGTGATTATTTTCTATGAAGGTAAAAAGTTTCACTTTAATTCTAAATTTTCTTAAATTCAGTTCCGACCTTTTTCAAAGAGATGAAAAAATTTAAAGTTCTGTTCCAAATATTTTCCCGGAAGAAGAAAAGTTCAACTTCGATTCTGAATTTTCTTAATGAAAATGAAATAAGTTATTGATCAATTGTATTTTCCCAAAATAATATAAAAATTTTCCACTTCAGTTCAGATTTTTCTCAAAGAGATGAAAAATTTAAAATACTTCCAAATTTTTCATAGAAGATAGAAAAGTTCAAGTTCTCTTCTAAATTTTACCAACGAACACAATTCAATTCTAATTTCTCCAGAGAAAATAAAAAGCTTCCACTTCAGTTTTAAGTTCACCAAGACATAAAAAATTTAAAGTTCTGTTCTAAATTTTTCCGTAGAAGATAGGAAAAGTTATACTATGATTGTGATTATTTTCCATGAAGATAAAAAGTTTCACTTTAATTCTAAATTTTCTTAAATTCAGTTCCGACTTTTCACATAGAGATGAAAAAAATTTAAAGTTCTGTTCCAAATTTTTCATAGAAGATTGGAAAAGTTATACTTTGATCGTGAATATTCAAGTTCTCTTCTGAATTTTACCAAAGAACACAATTCAATTCTAATGTCTCCAGAGAAAATAAAAAGCTTCCACTTCAGTTTTAAGTTCACCATGACATAAACAATTTAAAGTTCAGTTCTAAATTTTTACATAGAAGATAGGAAAAGTTATACTATGATTGTGATTATTTCCTATGAAGATTAAAAGTTTCACTTCAATTTTAAATTTTCTCAAAGAAGTGAAGAAAAGTTCAACTTCGATTCTGAATTTTCTCAATGAAAATGAAATAAGCTATTGATCATTTCTATTTTCCCAAAATAATATAAAAATTTTCCACTTCAGTTCAGATTTTTCTCAAACAGATGAAAAAATTTAAAATACTGTTCCAAATTTTCCATAGAAGATAGAAAAGTTCAAGTTCTCTTCTGACTTTTACCAAAGAACATAATTCAATTCTAATTTCTCCAGAGAAAATAAAAAGCTTCCACATCAGTTTTAAGTTCACCAAGACATAAAAAATTTAAAGTTCAGTTCTAAATTTTTCCATAGAAGATAGGAAAAGTTATACTATGATTGTGATTATTTTCCATGAAGATAAAAAGTTTCATTTTAATTCTTAATTTTCTTAAATTCAATTCCGACCTTTCTCAAAGAGATGAAAAAATTTAAAGTTCTGATCCAAATATTTTCCCGGAAAAGAAAAGTTTAACTTCGGTTCTGAATTTTCTCAATGAAAATGAAAAAAGTTATTGATCAATTCTATTTTCCTAAAATAATATAAAATTTTCCACTTCAATTCAGATTTTTCTCAAAGAGATGACAAAATTTAAAATATTGTTCCAAATTTTTCATAGAAGATAGAAAAAGTTATACTTTGATTGTGAATATTCTTCATGACAATATGGAGTTCCACTTTAATTCTAAGTTTTCTCGAAGAAGTGCAAAATGTACAAGTTCTCTTCTGAATTTTCTTAGAGAGGAGAAAAAAAAGTTAGCTCAATTCTGAAATTTACCAATGAAAATGAAAAAGCTTCCATTTCAGTTCATAACTTCTCAAAGACATAAAAATTTAAAGTTCAATTCTAAATTTTTCCATAGAAGATAGGAATGGCTATACTACGATTGTGATTATTTACCATGAAGATAAAAAGTTTCACTCTATTTCTAATTTTTCTTAAATTCAGTTCATTCATCTAACCACCAAAAACAATAGGTTAGGTTAGGTATAAATAAATATTAATAAATAATTAGAAACATTTCTCCATGTTTAAGTTAGGCTAGGTTAGGTTAACTTATCATGAGCGCTCATGATAAGCTAACCTAACCTAACTTAAACATGGTAAAAAGATTAAATTAGGTTAGGTTAGGCTAGATTAAGTTAGGTTAGGTTAAGTTAGGTTAGCCTACGTACGCGCGCGTACGTAGGCTACCCTAACCTAACCTAACTTAACCTAAACTAACTTATCATAGTATAACTTTTCCTATCTTCTATGTAAAAATTTAGAACTGAACTTTAAATTTTTTATGTCATGGTGAACTTAAAACTGAAGTGGAAGCTTTTTATTTTCTCTGGAGAAATTAGAATTGAATTGCGTTCTTTGGTAAAATTCAGAAGAGAACTTGAATATTCACGATCAAAGTATAACTTTTCCAATCTTCTATGAAAAATTTGGAACAGAACTTTAAATTTTTTCATCTCTATATGAAAAGTCGGAACTGAATTTAAGAAAATTTAGAATTAAAGTGAAACTTTTTATCTTCATAGAAAATAATCACAATCATAGTATAACTTTTCCTATCTTCTACGGAAAAATTTAGAACAGAACTTTAAATTTTTTATGTCTTGGTGAACTTAAAACTGAAGTGGAAGCTTTTTATTTTCTCTGGAGAAATTAGAATTGAATTGTGTTCGTTGGTAAAATTCAGAAGAGAACTTGAACTTTTCTATCTTCTATGAAAAATTTGGAAGTATTTTAAATTTTTCATCTCTTTGAGAAAAATCTGAACTGAAGTGGAAAATTTTTATATTATTTTGGGAAAATACAATTGATCAATAACTTATTTCATTTTCATTAAGAAAATTCAGAATCGAAGTTGAACTTTTCTTCTTCCGGGAAAATATTTGGAACAGAACTTTAAATTTTTTCATCTCTTTGAAAAAGGTCGGAACTGAATTTAAGAAAATTTAGAATTAAAGTGAAACTTTTTATCTTCATAGAAAATAATCACAATCATGGTAAAACTTTTCCTATCTTCTACGGAAAAATTTAGAATTGAACTTTAAATTTTTTATGTCTTGGTGAACTTAAAGCTGAAGTGGAAGCTTTTTATTTTCTCTGGTGAAATTAGAATTGAATTGTGTTCTTTGGTAAAATTCAGAAGAGAACTTGAACTTTTCTATCTTCTAAGAAATATTTGGAACAGTATTTTAAATTTTTTTCATCTCTTTGAGAAAAATCTGAACTGAAGTGGAAACTTTTTATATTATTTGGAAAAATAGAATTGATCAATAACTTATTTCATTTTCATTAAGAAAATTCAGAATCGAAGTTGAACTTTTCTTCTTCCGGGAAAATATTTGGAACAGAACTTTAAATTTTTTCATCTCTTTGAGAAAAGCCGGAACTGAATTTAAGAAAATTTAGAATTAAAGTGAAACTTTTTCTTCATAGAAAATAATCACAATCATGGTATAACTTTTCCTATCTTCTACGGAAAAATTTAGAACTGAACTTTAAATTTTTATGTTTTGGTGAACTTAAAGCTGAAGTGGAAGCTTTTTATTTTCTCTGGTGAAATTAGAATTGAATTGTGTTCTTTGATAAAATTCAGAAGAGAACTTGAACTTTTCTATCTTCTAAGAAAAATTTGGAACAGAACTTTAAATTTTTTCATCTCTATGTGAAAAGTCGGAACTGAATTTAAGAAAATTTAGAATTAAAGTGAAACTTTTTATCTTCATTGAAAATAATCATAATCATAGTATAACTTTTCCTATCTTCTATGTAAAAATTTAGAACTGAACTTTAAATTTTTTATGTCTTGGTGAACTTAAAACTGAAGTGGAAGCTTTTTATTTTCTCTGGTGAAATTAGAATTGAATTGTGTTCTTTGGTAAAATTCAGAAGAGATCTTGAACTTTTCTATCTTCTATGAAAAATTGAGCCTGCTAGTAGTATCTTTATCTCTAAAATTCTTTTTCTTACATCTCTGACCTTTTTAATAGATATTCTGAACGTTTGACGTTCTAGCATACCCTAAAAATAATGAACACTTAACAAAATAATGCATAAGATATTTTTAATGAAATAACGACATGTAGAATATTAATATAAAAATACGTTAAATACATTATTATACATTATTAGTACACTTGCGCTTCACTTTCCGTCAATTCATCTTTATATTCATTGATGATATTGTCTGCTAATGTCCTTTTTATTCTGCCTGCGATTTCACTGTCTATTGTCACATTATTTTTACAAAGATAGCAGTTTTGACATACTGACAAGATATGATTAATGACATTATTGCAGGAGTATGCTTGTCTTCTTCTTTTTCTCTTTAAAATGCTAATACCGGAAAGATGATGATAGGATGTATCAACAGGTAATGTGTTACCAGCAACAGTAGCAAGGAGTTGTCCCCGATCATCGACAATTATTTTTAAGTTTGCATTCTCTTTGAGCACTAATTTCTCTGGTAATCTTACTCTCGCATATCCACCGTTTACACGATTGAAATTCTTGGGTACTCCAAAGAAATCTAACTTCTCGCTGTCATGACAACGCATGCATACATTTCCAATAGTGTTACCACTTGCACTCGTTTCATAGTTCAGGTATTTCTCCTTGTCAGCATTCAACACGACGATGATTTTTCATGTGCACATACTTTCGTCGAATAATTCGTCTTCACTTTTTTACAGATATGAATTGGGTGTTTATCCTTCCACTGCGTAAAAAATACTGATTTAATGCACGCAATAAACTAGGTAGTGTCGATAAACTGCCATAGAGTACCAGTGGGAAAGCCGCGTCGTGTCTATGAACAAGCACAGTGTACGATCGGTAGAGCCGTAAGCATATTTCATGTCATTTTAAGATACGTAAAAAAGTTTAAAAAAATACCATGTTAAAAAAATTCAAAAATTATTTTAAAAAAATGGGGGGGATGGGGTTCCGGTGGTCTTTGGGGCTCGATGGGCATTAGGGGGACCGGGGGCCGTTGGGATTGGGGTAGGGGCCTCACGACACTGTTCAAATGGAACTTGTGTATTATAACGACCACAGAGTTTCACCCTCAAATCCTCTTCTAAAACATCTTCTAAAATCATCTTTTAAAATGTCTCTAACTGTTTCGCCGAAATAATTTCCTAAAATGCCTAAAACGGTTTCGCCCATTTCAACTTGTAAAATGGGTTTAGGATGGACATTAAGAAAATAACTTGTTCTGAAAAGATATAATAAAGCCTTAAAAAAAGTATTAAAAAATATGGAGGGGACTCTTTGGGGGCCCGGGGAGGGCCTTTGGGGGTCTGGAGGGCCGGGTGGCCCTTTGGGAGCCTGGGGGCCTTTGGGGACCGGGGGCTTCCTTCGGGGTTGGGGTAGGGGGATCGGAGCCCTTTGGGTAGGGGTAGGGTATGAGGACTCTTTGGGGTTGGGGTAGGGGACCTCACAACACTGTTCAAATACAACTTGTGTATTATAACGACCACAGAGTTTCACCCTCAAATTCTCTTCTATAACCTTTTCTAAAATCATCTTTTCAAATGTCTCTAACTGTTTCGCCAAAATAATTCCCTAAAATGTCTAAAACGGTTTCGCCCAAATAATCCCTAATCGTAACTTCAGCGTGTTCCTTTTGTTTTGGCATCTCTGCGCTGTCACATTTGAAATTACTAAGAAACCTGATTCCCGTGTTAATCTATTCATCACTAAGATGTTTCTTGGAGAATTGTTTCCATGGCAATGTTTATTAATATCTTTTGGAGTTCGACCAGTAGAATTGTTTCCGAGGCAAAGACATTAATGACTTGGATCTATTCCTGGAGAATCGTTTCTATGCGAAAATTTTTAGGGTCTGACAGATGATGTCATTGGTTGATTGATCTGTCAAGAAAGGGGAATTAATTTGTTGTTTCTAAGGGGAATTATTGATTCACGAAAGGGGAATTAATTTGTTGTTTCTAAGGGGAATTATTGATTCACGAAAGGGGAATTGAGGTCGATAGCACAGGTGTTCCAAATTCCTGGACACCTTGACATTCGCCTCGAGCGTGCACTTGGCCAAAACAACAACAAGATCTTGAAGGATGTGTCATTGACCCTGTCCCCGTTAGACTCAATAATCCATCAAAGTGAGAAAAATCCTGTTTTTCCATTCTCACTGACAAAAACCATAAAACAGACATAAATTGATGTTGACATCCATCAAAGTGAGAAAGTTCCTGTTTTTCATTCTCACTGACAAAAACCATAAAACAGACATGAATTGCTGTTGACATCCATGAAAAACATCAAATAAATTGACCAACACACATAACCATCCAAGAAAACATCCATCAAAGTGAGAAAATTCCTGTTTTTTCAAGTGAGAAAAATTCTGTTTTTTCATTCTCAGTGAGAAAACCATAAACCACGTGGTTCTCGTGGGAGTAGCACCCCCCTCTCTACTTACTTGTTCCGTAAAAGCTGTATTAAATTTAATTTATTGGCTCGGAGCGATTAAGTAGTACAACATTTACCCTCTAGAGGCGGTGAGGTACGCGGGGTCACTTTTGGAGAGTTTTGTCAGTACTTGGTCAGTATGTATTTATACTTTGGTCAATACAAACAACAAGTGTAAAAAATTACAAACTTAAAGGGGGACAATAACACTAAATTCTTTAGACGTAATCTGATAAACATAATGTTAAGTTTATTTTCAAAATAAATTTTGAATTCAAAATTTCACAGGCAAAAAAAACCTTTCTCGTCACACACACACACGCACAAAATAATGCAATAAAAATCAAAAGGGTAAAAAGTGCACGAATTCAAAGGGAACAACAATAAATATCTGTCAATTAAAATAAGGAAACTTAACAAAACATAAATAAACAGTCAAAGATAAATAAAACAACGATAAAAAAAAATATGAGAGAATAAGGAAACAAAAGGGGCTAGAAGTACTTTAAAGTAGGATAAAAAAAAAATGGTGTACTCCTGTAGAAAGAAGTGTGCAATCCTGTGGCAACTTTTGCCATAGCAACCAAGGTTAAGGCAGAGGTAAAAAAGGTGAGTCTAAAGTTGTAAGCCATTTTGGCTGTATAAATTCAAAAAGCTCAGAGATTTTAACAAATGTGTTTATTTTTAAGGGGGAACGAAATAGAAACAATCCCGGCTATCTCTTCCATGTTAAATATTTTTAGCTTGTATGGCGACAACAGAAGCATTAAGGCATCGATTTTGGTTTCTATCTGTTCCCCTGATCTAGCAATATAACCTGAGTTTGCTATTTTTTAATATTTTTTACATGGCTTTCTAAATTAGACTTTTTCGTGCAAATTCCATTTCAACTTGTATGAGGAAACGGTAAATACAAGTTTAATAAATTTAACAGGGACTTGTAGAGGATTTTGAAAGGAACAACTTGACTTTTGATTTTTTTTCCTAATTAGTTCAAAAAGGACATTTTCATCAGTTTATTTAAAAGTTGTTACCATCAGTTTTATACTAGTAACTCCTGAACTGTTGCATATTTAGTTTCAATAGGCGGTCATAATTACCGGTTTTCAGGTGATAAACGTCCAGGAAAGGTCTTGCGTATTTAATGACATCAAAGTGAACCTAGCTATTTTCTCAACTCTCGGCCAACACAGGTAAAATAATAAAATAAACAAATAATCGAGTCGATTTTAAAATGAAGATAAATAATAAATAAAGTAATTGATAAAATGATAAATAAGGTAAAATAAAGTAATGATAAAATTGATAAAAGGTAATTGAAAAACCATTTCAAACCCTTGACCTCAAGGGTTTATCCTGAATTTTAAAGGGGGCGCAAAATAGGTTGATCCGATAACTTGCGTTAGGAGCAAGTTTAATTAGCACAAACTTGCGTTAATTAAGAAAATTACATTACTTTTGACTATTTTAGGAGGGCACCCCCTCACCCCCTATATCCGCCACTGCTTGAGCTGGGTCTTTTCTCATATTCTCCTTTCCTCCTTCCCCCTCTACCTAAATTAGAAAAGACAGTAGACCTTTGCAAAAGGACTGTCTCATGAAATAAACTGAAGTAGTTTTTTTTATTGCCCTTAATTTTAGCCAATAAGCTTCGAGATACTAAAAAAAAAAAAAAAAATATCAAGCCTTTCGTGGTAACGAACTGTAAGTCAGGAGCGACGTGATTAATTAAATTAATTAAAAAAAAACTTTTTCCACAGAATAAATGTTTTTAAAAGAAAAGTAAAGAAGTCCATTAAACCAAAAATGAGCAAAAACAAAATCAAATAATCTACCAAGCGTGAAACTACCACAAATCAGCATCGATAAATAAATGAAACCCAAAACGAACAGAAATTACAATAAATAATCGAGTCAAACTCAAAACGACCAGAAATTAACATGAATAGGGCTCAAAACCCATATTCCCAAGGCCAGAACATAATTTGCACTTTAATGAAAAAAATAAATGTTTTTACTTTTATAACTTTAATAAATCAAATAATATTAACATTTTGATTACTAAATATCAGTATATGTATATTAAACTGACAATGCACATTCATTTTTATTCTTTTTCAGTAAAATGCAAATTATGTTCTGGCCTTGGGAAGGCGTAACATAGGGGTGAGCCCTACTCCTTCGATACGAAGTGCCCTCGTCTAAACAAAAAAAAACAACAAAAAAACAAAAAATAATAATACATTGTACCCACATCGATCTTTACTATAAAAATGTCAAGCCTTCCAATCACTTTCGACTATTAAAAAGGGCACTAGCCCTTTCAATTTCCAATCGAATGAGCCATTTTTGAGTTTCTACGAAAATGCTTTAGGGCTGTGAGGCGGTTGTCATCCTCAAAGACCTATTTTCCAGAACTTTCAACTACGTTAAACAAAATGGCTATCTCAAAACTTTGATTGGATGTGGCTGGGGAAATGGTGGGCGTGAAAGGGGCGTTAGTTGCTCTCCAATCACCTTCAACTATTAAAAAAAGCACTAGCCCTTTCAGTTTTCAGTCGAATGAGCCCTTTTGAAGTTTCTACGACAACACTTTCAATAAAAACCTTATATGCCCCCATGGCATAACTTACAATCCTTAGCCTGAGGGCTGGTGGGGGGTTGTCATCCTCGAAGACCTAATTTCCAGAGCTTTCAACTACGTTGAAGAAAATTGCTGTCTCAAAATTTTGATTGGATGTGTTTAGGGAAATGGTGGGCGTGAGAGGGGGGTTACTTGCCATCCAATCACTTTCGACTATTAAAAAGGGCACTAGCCCAACTTCCAATCGAATGATTCCTTTTTGAAGCTTCTACGACAACGCTTTCTATAAAAAAAAAACCTTATATGCCCCCAGGGCATAACTTACAACCCTTGCCCTGTGGGCTGTGGGGGAAGTGTCATCCTCAAAATCATAATTTCCAGACTTTTTAACTACGTCGAACAAAATGGCTATCTCAAAATTTTGATTGGATGTGTTTGGGGAAATGGTGGGTGTGAGAGGGCTGTTAGTTATCCTCCAACCACTTTCGACTATTAAAAAGGGCACAAGACCTTCTAATTTCCAATCAAATGAGCCCTTTTTCAAGTTTCTGCGACAAAGGTTTCAATAAAAACCTTAAACGCCCCCAGGGCATAACTTACAGCCCTTACCCTGAGGTCTATGGGGAGAGTGTCATCCTCTTGGATGTAATTTATGGACCTTTAAACTACTTTGAACAAAATGGCTATCTCAAAATTTTGATTGGATGTGATTGGAAAAATCGTGGACGTGGAAGGGGTGTTAGTTGTCTTCCAATCACTTTCGACTATTAAAAAGGGCACTAGCTATTTCAATTTCAAATCAAGTGAGCCTTTTTGAAGTTTCTATGACAACACTTTCTATAAAAAATTTTATATGCCCCCAGGGCATAACTTATAACCCTTGCCCTGAGGGCTGTGGGGGGGGGGGTTGTCATCCTCAAAGACCTAATTTCCTGAACTTTCAACTGCGTTGAACAAAATGGCCATCTCAAAGTTTTGATTGGATGTGTTTGGGGAAAAGGTGGACGTGAGAGGGGGGTTAGTTGCCCTCCAATAACTTTTGACTATTAAAAAGGGGAACTAGCCCTTTGAATTACCAATCGAACGAGCCTTTTTGAAGTTTCTACGACAACACCTTCTATAAAAACTTTATATGCCCCCAGGGCATAACTTACAACCCTTGCCTTGAGGGCTGTTGGGGAGTGTCGTCCTCAAAAACATAATTTCTATCTGGAAATTAACTACGCTGAACGAAATAGCTATCTCAAAATTTTGATTGGATGTGTTTGGGGGAATGGTGGGCGTGGAAGGGGTGTTAGTTGCCTTCCAATCACTTTCGACTATTAAAAAGGGCACAAGCCACTCCAATTTCCAATCGAATGAGCCCTTTTCGAAGTTTCTAAGACAACTTCTTCGATACGAAGTGCCCTGGTCTAAGACCAAGAAACCAAAAAAAAAAATATATACATTGTGCCAACACCGTTCATTACTTAGGCAGCGCTATTGCGCTGCCTATGATTCCAAATGTATAACATTCATTAGGTTTAGTGTTACCAATCAAAGGCTACGACCCTGCGAAAATATGCCTGATTTTCGAAAAATGGGGAAAACATCCCCTAAAAGACAAGGAATTTTCATGAGAAATCACGCCATCAGATTCAGCGTATCAGCAAACCCTACTGTAGAGGTTTTAAGCTCCAATCTGCAAAACTGTGTAATCTTGTATGTCTTTGCCAGAAGAAAGATCACGTATGCGTGTTTATTTGTTTTTGTTTTTTCCCAGAGGTGACCGTGTCGAACCAATACTCCAGCCAATCGTAAGAGGGCTCATTGAACGGAAATCAAAAGTTCTAGTGCCCTTTTTAAGTGACCAAAAAGATTGGAGGGCAGATAGCCCCCCTCCAACACCCATTTTTACCCAAAGTCGTCTAATAAAAATTTGTTAAATAGCAATTTTGTTCAACATTAGTTGAAAGATCCAATAACTATGCATTTGGCGATAACATGACCCCTACCCGGCCCCTGGGGAAAGGTCTTTAAGTTATGAAATTTGCCTATTGTTTACGTATAGTATTCGTTATTGGAAAGTATGCATACATTTTTTGGGTTGGGGGGGGGGATTTTGCATGGGGAGAATTTTCCGGGGGGGGGGTGAACGATGAACTTTACAGGGGTAATTTTACATTGGGGGAATTTTCTAGAATACTTATACGAAATCATTTTTATTTGTCTTACTTTCTATTTGCCGACTCAATTTTACATGTGGAGATGTTATGGGTAATTTTCGGGGGTGAGTTTTAACCGGGATTGAATTGCCTAAAGAATCTTTGCGTGGGGGATTTTTTCGTCGAGGGGGAGACGGGTTTTCCTGCACTATGTAAAAAACGATCAGAAATTAAACAAAAAAAAAGGTTTTTTTTCAACCAGTGGCGTATTCAGAAAATAATTATGGGGGGGGGGGTTTGACTGAGGGTCCCTGGGCCAACAAACGGAAAGCTTTAAAAATTCATTAGAAAAAACGGTATTTTAAGGCACTACTTTAAGTTTATTTTAGCTCTTTGAATGCAAGTTTTTGTAGGGACTAAGGAATGAATGATGAAACCGAACAGATTATATACGGTTTAATAACAGAATGTATTTTTTTTCTTGGGGGGGGGGGATACAGCCCCTTTAGCCCCCCCCCCTCCCGTGGGTGTGCGACTGTCTTCAACTGAAAGTATGGAGCAACATTGAAAATTAAAACGAAGAGAAACTAACCTCCCCCCCTCATATACGTTACAATTTCTATTCGTTTTAAGTTTAATGTTGCCCTACTTTCAGTTGAATTTTTTTTATCTAATAAGAATAATAAAACCCAATGAGCATATGTTTAAAACTTATTAATGAAAGAAGCAACAAAACTAAAGGAATTGTCTGCAATATTATTATCTAATTCTTGTGTATTAGGGCTTAAAATAAGCTTTATGGTATGTACTTGAAACTTATCAGTTCAAAGTAGGTGCAGCGTTTTGAGCAACATAGGGGGGTGCAGCCAAATCTAGCATAAGAACATGGCCAGAGGGGAGATCAGAGATACGGCTTTTCGTGGAGACAGAAGAGTTGCTTGGAGGAGATACAGCTAATTGCAGGGGAGACACAAGAAGTTATGAACTCGTTTTGAAGGGAGTTTACAACCCTTGAGCTAGACCTATTCTCATATTCTCTCTATCTCCCTCCTACTTAAATCACCCATGACAGTATATAATAGGACTGTCTCTTAATTTACGGCACTTTATATAAAAGGCATATATTCTTTTGCTATACTTGCATAAAGGGGATTAGGGTGGTCCAGTATTCCTCCTCCCAGGCATAAGCGACAGGTGATAAAGTTTGAGAGGCGATATTATGGACAGGTGTATTGGTGTAAGCCACCTTTTCTGTTGGTATGACCATTTATAAAACAGCTGGTCACTACCAGCTACCAGAAGTAGTCGGATGCAAACATAGGGGTAGTTTGACTGCAACGTGTTTTTCAGATTGATAAAAAATCGCCAAGATAATGGAGTTTAATTATTCTAACCAATTTAAAGGTCTGCATGCTGTGTAACTAGTTAAAAGTTGGCGACAGGTGAAGACTATAAAGTGCGTATCGGACTTGGAGAAATTCAAGAGGCTTCGTGCTATCTCAAAAAGTATCTGGAACTCAAGAGGCTCTGTACTCTCTCACTGCGGTTTTGACCCTCACATTGTACTTCCAGTATGTAAGCAGAGTCCCGCCTCCCCCACAAACTCACTATTTTTCATATATTTTTTTTATTAAGTTTTCTGTTTACAAAAATACATACTTCATTGCAATTAGTGATGCTACTGCTTCTGGTAACTATCTTTATGTGGTTTAGAACATCATATTATGCATGGACTGGAACATAAGCAGCTTCATGACTTAGGCTCCCCCAGAGGGTGCCATGGTAGCCTACTTATGCATTATATATATAACACAGCGTTATACACGAAAGAAGTCAAGTTTGGTTAATGCTATTGAAATGAAGTAAAATAGGATGAATATATAATATTTTAGAAACAAATTTGGACTATATATTTGCACATTAGGGGATGGGGGGTAAAGCATAGCATATATTAAATACATAGCCTAACCTAGGTACCTTCTCCCCCCCTTAACCCCAAAAACAACACTTTAAATATTGTAAACGCGATAAGAAATCACACTTTGTAATACATTATCTCTTGCAAATACCCGTTTGACGGGTTTCCATTTGTATTTCCTTTTACAGTCTATAGCGCTGTGCTATATATAATGCATAAGTATCGGTACCATATAGTGGGGAGGGGTGGCAAATCCTCCATTGATTTTAAAACTAGATTTTGAAAATCATTAGACATTGATTTTTAAATCACCCCCCTAGATTTTGAAAACCCTTTTTTTTGTATCTTCACTAAGTAATCGAAAAAAAATGTCCCCCCTACATTTTCTTGAATCAGCCCAAAATCTCGCATTTTTTTGCATTTTTAAGAAATTTGCTGCTCATAAAATGCAATTTTACTGTTTCAACGAATTAGCCCCCTCCTCCCCCATAAAAGTTTTCAAAAGTCTTTTATTGCACGAATTATTGCTGATATTATTACTTTTGGTGAAAACAATTTAAAGCGATTGATTGGAATTACAGTAGGCCTACTGAATTCAAAATAAAAAAAAAAATATTACAACAAATAAGTCTGGGAACATGAAGTTGAAAAAAATACGTTTGACTTTGACCGAATACACATATGTAGCAGCATTGCCAGGATTCCATTTCAGAAGAGGGGGACCAGGGGACCCAAATATGAAAATAGTACGGTAATTATTTAGTAGCCGGTAAACACACGAGAAGTAAGTTTGATTAATACTAATGAAATAAGACAAAGTATGATAAAAATATATTAGTTTAGAAACAAATTTGGGCTATATATTTGCACATTATGGGGGGGGGGGTAAAGCCTAGCATATATTAAATACATAACCTAACCTAACCTAGGTACCTTTTTTGCCCCTTCATCCCCAAAAAACTAAAGTTTGAATATTTGTCATGGAGCGAGCAATACCTCACTAGGCAGCGAAAACCTGTTTCTCATATAGCATCTTTGAGACTTCGATTCGGTTCTTCTCGCGTGTTTACAGGCTAATAAATAAGTAACAATATTACTTTAGTTTTTTCTAAGGTGTTGATGATGAACTGAGTATCTACGAAATGGGTATTTCGGCAAATAAGAGTTTGATGACGTGATGAGGAGTTCGATGATGATCATGGGTATTATATAATGAAAAAATAATCATTTTTTCCATATGTTTTCAAAAGTTTAGGGCCAGGACGGGGGAGGGGTTCCGCATCGCCCAAGAACTATAGCCACGCAGGTCAATATTCTTCGCTTTTCGTAGGTAATATCTTATCATAACTGAATTTACAATGAGTCCCAGATTGAGTTTCTTCTGTATTATGATGGTGTTGTATGTTGGAAGACAGTGTTGTCATATTTATTAAACGATTCAATTTATTCAAACGGTTGATTAAAGTTTATTAAATAATATTTATTAAGCGGTCATAGGGTTTAAACTGGTATATAATCACAAAAATTTGTCATTGCATTATATTTAAGTCTCTTAGATTACTTTTGTAAAAGTCAAGGTTCTGAATAAGCTTGCCTTTAACAGGTAATATTCATGAAGACATTCCGTATGAAACCAAGAAAGGAAAGGACATAACAAATGAAAAATCAAATAGGTGAGAAAACGAGGATTTTGTCAGCCAGTAGCAAAATATGAAAACGAAAAACAAGCAACTATTTCGACAAGGACCTCCGCCCAGTCGTCCTCAGTGCTCATAAAAAAAAAGAAAAAAATCTAACCTTTCGAAGCGAACTTGACAAGAGGAGGAAAGATACTGATCTCCTCTTGTCAAGTTTGCTTCGAAAAATTAGATTTTTTTTTTTTTTTTTTTTTATGAGCACTGAGGACGATTTGGCGGAAGTCCTTGTTGAAATATTTGCTTGTTTTTCGTTTTCATATTTCGCTACTTGCTGACAAAATCCTCGTTTTCTCACCTATTTGATTTGATTTTTCATTTATTATTTCCTTCCCTTTATCGGTTTCATACGTCACGTAAAGCCAGTATGATCTTAGAATGTATTTATGAAGACATTCCTAGAATAAACCGAAGACAGAGGTGCACACGCACCAAATCACCGATTACGAAAACGTTGCCCAGTTGGACATCCATATTATTACCCTTATGATAAATTCACGAATAGGGAAACTGCCTATTCCAGGATTTTTGCGGCTATTACATGTTGCCCTCTCAGCTAATATTTCCGAAGTTTTATACCCTATTCCCCCCCCCGCTATAATTGTTTTTCGACTTTTTTAACGCATTGATATCTCCTAGATAAGGGCAATCACATATCCAAATTTAAGCTCAATCGACATAAAAAGTCCCGAATCTTGCAGTACCCTAACCCAGTGCCCTAACCTTCTCTCATCATACAAATTTCAAGCCCTCATGACCCTAAAAAATGACCCAAAAGACGATATAGCCTACCACTGCCAATATATAACGTTTTCTTGTACATGTGATGTTTTTACCGTGTATGGTCAAAATTAAATATGTATCCGTATAATTCACCATTTTTTGTACAGTATATATTTCAAAAAATAATAAATCACGATGATAGAGCCATTACTGTTTCCCTTTCTTTTTGTTTTTGGTTAATATTGATTTTTAATTTCGAATGGGCAAAATGTGAGGGCTCACCCTATTTTCATCTTTAAAAGCGAGGCAATAACCAGAGCAGACATTCTATGTCTTCTTAGAGTTCACTTCTCGTTCGATTTCACGCGGGCCGAAACCTAAGCAAAGTGAGATCCTCCTGCTCCAAGAATCCGGGACCCATCCCAAGATGCAAAAGCCACCCTGACAAGTCCATGTCGACGCAATTTCGGTTATGCATCAGAACAGTCATTGGATACGTATTTCCTCTCTTTGCTGACACTCCAACTAGTCCCATCGCAATTCTTCAACGCGTCTATAATCAAGAACTTAACGTAGCAACTACTAGCCCTTCTGATGCCAAACCCCTGCAGTCGATCCAGGATTATTTCGGTGTTTCACAAACACATGCATTGCCCATCATCAGATGAGCTCGTTCTGGACAGAGTACAGCTCGCGAGCAAATCACCAAAGTACAGCTCGTCGTGACTACCTTGGGCAGAACTTAAACCCCGTCAGCACCACCTGTCAGGCAAAACAAGCTTCACCCAACAGCAGAATGCATCTAATGGATTTGCATAAAGCTATAGGAATTACCATGGTATTTGCGTGAAGCTATACACCTTTTCAAAGAGAGTGAGTACCCCCTCATATGGCCTTATGCTTTGTATAAAGCTATAGAAATTACCAGGCTATTCTACGACCGCCATAGGAAAACATTTCTACGACCGCACTAGGAATTACCATGCTATTCTAGGCAACACTCACGATTACAAGAATATACAGTGCAGTTTGACGTGCACATTGCAAAAACCGACCAATCCTTTTATATTATATACCTATAAAGTGATCAAACACGTTTTGAAAGTATAATCGAGATTGTATAACACAACCAGACGGATTTTTGAGGCACTTTCATCATAACGTGTTTTTTTTTTTTTTTTTTTTTTTTTTTTTTTAACCAAAAACTAGAAATTGTCAAATTGCGTATTTAGGAATGATTTTGTAGGAAAAGCTGTCTATAAACCATGCATCATCCACTGTTCCATTTCTTTGAAGTATGTGCTATCAGACTGGTTTCTGATTTTTTAAACAATTGCCTTAACTTGAGAGTAGTTTGTTAGAAATGCGTCGCTGCTAATTAAAAAAATCAGATGCTAAACTCAGAATTAATTGATTGACATATGGTTTTATATCATTTTGCTTAAAAGCTAACTCTAATTGCAAAAAAGGGTATAGCATTTGCGAATTGGACTATACGAACGATATTAATTGAATAATAGGGAAAAAAACACAGCTAGATAGCATTTGCGAATTGGATCGTCTGAAGGTGGAGAAAAAAGGGTTAAACTGATTATCAGTTAAGGTAACCCCTCGGGGTTGTTAACTCATAGCTTATTTATTATAAATTTGGAACAATATCAATCTATGAAAATGGTTAACAATGATAAAATGGTCTTGTGACTTGACATAGTTTTACTTCTTCGATGTGTTCTGTATAATGCACAAGTGGCGTTTGAACAGTGTTGTCAGTTTAAAATAGAGTCTAACGTTATAGTATACTAAAAAGTTGATACTAAGAGAGATGTAGATGGCAAGAAAAGAATTTTAATAATGAAATTCAGAACAAACCTTAGAAATCTTTGCAAATCAAGTACTAAGGTGTATGTGAGTACGAACCATCAAGAATCATAAGCACCAACGACCCTAACCACCAGAGACCTTAACCCCCCAAAGGTCCCCATATCCCCAAACTCAAAGATTGCCCCCTCCCCTCCAAATTTTTGACCTCCATTTTTTTTTATTTTTTTTTGAAGTTTTTTTTTAACTTTTTTTATTATTTTTTAACATGATATATTTTTTTCAAATTTATTTTTTACATGTTTTCAAATGAGATGAAACATACTTAAAACAAAAAAAAATCACATTTAATATTTTCCAAACTCAAAATGAGAAGGTATAGACATGTTAGTCATGAACTTTACTATTAGAAAAATAATGTTTGTAGTAGCACTTTTTTTTATTGGACTAAATTTTTTTTAGACTTAGAAATTATTCAACTTTTTTTTACGTATCTTAATATGACATAAAATATGCTTACGGCTCTAAGAATTGTACTCTATGCTTGCTCAGACACACGATACGGCTTTCCCACTGGTACTTTATGGCGGGTTATCGACACTACCTAGTTTATTGCATGTATTAAATCAGTATTTTTTACGCAGTGGAACGATAAACACATAAGTCATATCTTTGAAAAAGCGAAGATGGAGCATTTTAATAAAGTGTGTTCACATGACAAGTTATTGTAGCATTGAATGCCAACAAGGAGAAGAATTTAAACTATGAAACAAGTACAAGTGGTAGCACTATTGGAAATGTATGCATGCATTGTCATGACAGTAAGAAATTAAATTTCTTTGGAGTACCGAAAAAATTCAACTCTTATGTTGGTGGATATGCAAGATTGAGATCTCCAGAGATGATTTCACTCAAAAAGAATGCCAACATAAAAATAATCGTTGATGATAGAGGACAACTCCTTGCTAATGTTGCAGGTAAAACATTACCTACTAATACATGCTATCGTCAGCTTTCGGGTATTAGCATTCAACGGAAGATCAAAAAAAGAAAGGCCTACTCTTCTACTAATATCATAAACCATATCTTGTCTACGTTCCGAAACTGTTACCTGTGTAAAAAGGATGTGATAATAGACAGTGAAATTGCCAGAAAAATAAAAAGGGCATTGAAGGAAAATATCACTATGGAATATAAAGATGAATCGATGAGAAACAAAATACCAGCAAACGTTAATGCCATTGATCAAACAGTCAATGAACCAAATAATACCAAAGACGAAAAGCATATTGAGCCTGTCGATGAGAGACCAGTAAAAATTGTGTATGACTCAAAATGGAATAATAATTATTCTACTGATTACGAACTAAGAGAAGACAATAACTACAATATCAAGAGAGAACATGGTGAACTATTTTATGGAACAGATTCAAAATGTCCAAAGTTGATCATTGATATTAATAATGTTTCATAATATATTTTTGTATTGATATTCTACATAGCATTATTTCATTAAAAATATATTATGCATTACATTGTTATGTGTTCATTATTTTTAGAGTAAGCTAGCATATGAAACATTTAGAATGTCTATTAAAACATTAGAGATGTAAGAAAAGGAATTTGCATACATCTATTGTCAGAAACATGGGATAACATTGACAAAATCTAGGTATCAGAATGAATAAATTCGTTATTAACATCAGTTGTTGGATATGTCATTATGAAAAAATTGTAAGTAAGCAAGTAACAAACTCTTTCTTGAATTCACCTCTTGGATACACAATACAGAAATTTAATTCAGGAAATTATGAAAAAATTGAACAAATTCTTTATTAACATTCTCTATCGATTGAATTCGCTTCCATCAACATCCTTTGTCAGATACATCGAATAAAGTTGACAAAATGTAAACATCAGAGTGAATAAATAATTTATTAACATCCTTTATCGGATATGTCGGATAAAATTGACAAATTAAAAGTATCAGAGTGATTAAAATCTAAGTATCAGAGTGATTAAATTCCATATCAACACCCCTTTCTCGGATACATGGGATAAAATTGACAGAATCTAAGTATCAGAGTGAATAAATGCATTATCAACATCATTTGTCGGGTATATCGGATAAAATTGACAAAATCTAAGTATCAGATTAGTTTAATTCTATATCAACATCCATTTCTCGAATACATGGGATAAAATTGACAAAAGCTAAGCGTCAGAGTGAATAATTTTTTTTATTAACATCTTTTGTCAGATACAACGAATATAGTTGACAGAATCTAAGTATCAGAGTGAATAAATGCTATATCAGCATCCTGTGTCGGATATGTTGGATAAAATTGACAATATCTAAGTGTCAGAGTGAATAATTTTTTTATCAACACCTTTTGTCAGATACATCAAATATAATTGACAGAATCTAAGTATCAGAGTGAATAAATGCATTATCAACATCATTTGTCGGGTATATCGGATAAAATTGACAAAATCTAAGTATCAGATTGATTAAATTCTATATCGACATCCATTTCTCGAATACATGGGATAAAATTGACAAAAGCTAAGTGTCAGAGTGAATAATTTTTTTTATCAACATCTTTTGTCAGATACAACGAATATAATTGACAAAATCTTAATATCAGAATGATTAAATTCTATATCAGCATCCTTTGTCGGATATGCTGGATAAAATTGACAAAAGCTAAGTGTCAGAGTGAATAAATTTTTTTATCAACATCTTTTGTCAAATACATCAAATATAATTGACAAAATCTAAGTATCAGAGTGATTAAATGCTTTATCAGCACCCTTTGTCGGATATATCTGATAAAATCCAAGTATCAGAGTGATTAAATTCTATATCAACATCCCTTTCTCGGATACATGAGATAAAATTGACAAAATGTAAGTATCAGAGTGAATATTTTTTTTATCAACATCTTTTGTCAGATACAACGAATATAATTGACAAAATATAAATATCAGATTGATTAAATTCTATATCAGCATCCTTTGTCGGATATGCTGGATAAATTGACAAAAGCTAAGTTTCAGAGTGAATAATTTTTTTTATCCACATCTTTTGTCAAATACATCAAATATAATTGACAAAATCTAAGTATCAAAGTGATTAAATGCTTTATCAGCATCCTTTGTCGGATATCTCGGATAAAATCTAAGTATCAGAGTGATTAAATTCTATATCAACATCCCTTTCTCGGATACAGGGGATAAAGTTAACAAAATCTAAGTATCAGAGTGAATAATTTTGTTTTAACAACTTCTTTTATCAGTTACAACAAATATAATTGACAAAATCTAAGTATTATGAAAAAATTGTAAGTAAGTAAGTAACAAACTCTTTCTTGAATTCACCTCTTGGATACACAATACAGAAACTTAATTCAGGAAGTTATGAAAAAAATTGAACAAATTCTTTATTAACATTCTTTATCGATTGAATTCGTTTCCATCAACATCCTTTTGTCAGATACATCGAATAAAATTGACAAAATGTAAATATCAGAGTGAATAAATACTTTATCAACATCCTTTATCGGATATGTCAGATAAAATTGACAAAATACAAGTATCACAGTGATTAAAATCTAAGTATCGGAGTGATTAAATTCCATATCAACATCCCTTTCTCGGATACATGGGATAAAATTGACAAAATCTAAGTATAAGAGTGAATAAATGCTTTATCAACATCATTTGTCGGGTATATCGGATAAAATTGACAAAATCTAAATATCAGATTGATTAAATTCTATATCAACAACCCTTTCTCGAATACATGGGATGAAATTGACAAAAGCTAAGTGTTGGAGTGAATAAATTTTTTTTATCAACATCTTTTGTCAGATACATCGAATAAAATTGACAAAATCTAAATATCAGAGTGAATAAATACTTTATCAACATCCTTTATCGGATATGTCGGATAAAATTGACAAAATATAAGTATCAGAGTGAGTAAATTCCATATCATCATCCCTTTCTCGGATACATGGGATAAAATTGACAAAATCTAAGTATCAGAGTGAACAAATGCTTTATCAACATCCTTTAAATGTATTATCAACATTATTTGTCGGCTATATCGGATAAAACTGACAAAATCTAAGTATCAGATTGATTAAATTCTATATCAGCATCCCTTTCTCGAATACAAGGGATAAAATTGACAAAATCTAAGTGATGGAGTGAATGATTTTTTTATCAACATCCTTTGTCAGATACATCGAATAAAATTTGACAAAATCTAAATATCAGAGTGAATAAATGCTGTCGGGTATATCGGATAAAATTGCCAAAATCTAAATATCAGATTGATTAAATTCTATATCAACAACCCTTTCTCGAATACATGGGATGAAATTGACAAAATCTAAGTGTCAGAGTGAATAAAATTTTTTACCAACATCTATTGAAAGATACATGGAATATAATTGTAAAAATCAAAGTATAAGAGTGAATAAATTCTTTGTCAGCATCCTTTGTCGAATATATCGGATAAAATTGACAAAATCTAAGTACCAGAGTGAATAAATGCATTATCAACATCAGTTGTCGGATATGTCGGATAAAATTGATATGTCAGATAAAATTGACAAAATCTAAGTGTCAGAGTTAATAATTTTTTTATCAACATCTTTTGTCGGATACATCGAATATAATTGACAGAATCTAGGTGTTAGGGTGAATAATTTTTTTTATCAACATCCTCTGTCAGATATGTCGGGCAAAATCGACAAAATCTAAGTATCAGAGTGAATAAATTGATTATCAACATCCTCTATCAGATACATCGGATAAAATTGACAAAATCTAAGCATCAGAGTGAATAAATGCCTTATCAACATCATTTGTCGGATATATCGGATAAAATAGACAAAATCTAAGTATTAGAGTGATTAAATTCTATATCAACATCCTTTGTCGGATATGTCGGATAAAATTGACAAACTCTAAGTATCAGAGTGATTAAATTCTATATCGACATCCCTTTCTCGGATACATGGGATAAAATTGATAAAATCGAAGTATCAGAGTGAATAAATTTTTTTCCATCCACATCTTTTATCAGATAAAACGAATATAATTGACAAAATCTAAATATCAAAGTGAATAAATGCTTTATCAGCATCCTTTGTCGGATACGTTGGATAAAATCGACAAAATCTAAATGTCAGGGTGAATAAATGCTTTATCAGCATCCTTTGTCGATTCTGTCGGATAAAATTGACAAAATCTAAGTGTTAGAGTGATTTGTTTTATCAACATCTTCTCTCGGAATCATAGGATAAAATTGACAAAATCTAAGTATCAGATTGAATAAATGCTTTATCAAAATCATTTGACGGATATAACGGATAAAAGTGACAAAATCTAAGTACCAGAGTGAATAAATTCATTATCAACATTCTTTGTCTGAAATGTCGGATAAAATTTACAAAATATAAGTACCAGAGTGATTAAATTGTGTATCAACATCCCTTTCTCGGATACATGGGATAAAATTGATAAAATCTAAGCATCAGAGTAAATAAATGCTTTATCAACATCCTCTAAATGCGTTATCAACATCATTTGTCGGGTATATCGGATAAAATTGACAAAATCTAAGTATCGGATTGATTAAATTCTAAATCAACAACCCTTTCTCGAATACATGGGATAAAATTGAAAAAATCTAAGCGTCAGAGTGAATAAATTTTTTTATATCAACATCTATTGTCAGATACATCAAATATAATTGACAAAATCTAAGTATCAGAGTGAAAAAATTCTTTATCAGCATCCCTTGTCGAATATATCGGATAAAGGTGACAAAATCTAAGTACCAGAGTGAATAAATGCATTATCAACATCATTTCTCGGATATGTCAGATAAAATTGACATGTCGGATAAAATTGAAAAAATCTAAGTGTTAGAGTGAATAATTTTTTTTATCAACATCTTTTGTCAGATACATCGAATATAATTCGATGTTTGCGATGATATTTTTTTCGCGCCACGAAAAAAATAGCCGTGACTACCTCAGATGGTTTTGTGGTGCAGTGAGTTGTTACTAGTAGTAGTATTTTCGTGTTTTTGCAAGCCATTCGTACTACACCTTAAACACATTCAGATATTTCCTTGATAAAAAAATTTTGTCCGACATATCCGACAAATGATGTTGATAACGCATTTATTCAGTCTAATACTTAGATTTTGTCAATTTTATCCGATGTATCTGACAGAGGATGTTGATAAAAAAAAAAGATTCACTCTAACACTTAGATTTTGTCAATTATATTCGATGTATCTGACAAAAGATGTTGATAAAAAAAAATTATTCACTCAGACACTTAGATTTTGTCAATTTTATCCGACATGTCAATTTTATCTGACATATCCGAGAAATGATGTTGATAATGCATTTATTCACTCTGGTGCTTAGATTTTGTCACTTTTATCCGATATATTCGACAACGGATGCTGATAAAGCATTTCTTCACTCTGATACTTAGATTTTGTCAATTATATTCGATGTATCTGACAATAGATGTTGATATTAAAAAATTTATTCACTCTGACGCTTAGATTTTTTCAATTTTATCCCATATATTCGAGAAAGGGTTGTTGATATAGAATTTAATCAATCCGATACTTAGATTTGGCAATTTTATCCAATATACCCGACAAATGATGTTGATCATGCATTTAGAGGACGTTGATAAAGCATTTATTCACTCTGATGCTTAGATTTTATCAATTTTATCCCATGTATCCGAGAAAGGGATGTTGATATAGAATTTAATCACTCTGGTACTTAGATTTTGTGAATTTTATCCGACATTTCAGACAAAGGATGTTGATAATGAATTTATTCACACTGGTACTTAGATTTTGTCAATTTTATCCGTTATATCCGTCAAATGATGTTGATAAAGCATTTATTCAATCTGATACTTATATTTTGTCAATTTTATCCGATGTATCCGAGAGAAGATGTTGGTAAAAAAATATCACTCTAACACTTAGATTTTGTCAATTTTATCCGATAGAATCGACAAAGGATGCTGATAAAGCATTTATTCACCCTGACATTTAGATTTTGTCGATTTTATCCAACATATCCGACAAAGGATGCTGATAAAGCATTTATTCACTCTGATATTTAGATTTTGTCAATTATATTCGTTGTCTCTGATAAAAGATATGGATGGAAAAAAATTTATTCACTCTGAAACTTCGATCTTGTCAATTTTACCCCATGTATCCGAGAAATGGATGTCAATACAGAATTTAATAACTCTGATACTTAGATTTTGTCAATTTTATCCGACATATCCGACAAAGGATGTTGATATTGAATTTAATCACTCTGATACTTAGATTTTGTCTATTTTATCTGATATATCCGACAAATGATGTTGATAAGATATTTATTCACTCTGATACTTATATTTTGTCAATTTTATCCGATGTATCTGACAGAGGATGTTGATAATGAATTTATTCACTCTGATACTTAGATTGTGTCGATTTTGCCCGACATATCTGACAGAGGATGTTGATAAAAAAAATTATAACACCTAGATTCTGTCAATTATATTCGATGTATCTGACAAAAGATGTTGATAAAAAAATTATTCACTCTGACACTTAGATTTTGTCAATTTTATCCGACATGTCAATTTTATCCGAAATATCCGACAAATGATGTTGATAATGCATTTATTCACTCTGGTACTTAGATTTTGTCAATTTTATCCGATATATTCGACAAAGGATGCTGACACAGCATTTATTCACTCTGATACTTAGATATTGTCAATTATATTCGATGTATCTGACGATAGATGTTGATAAAAAAAATTTATTTACTCTGACACTTAGATTTTGTCAATTTCATCCCATGTATTCGAGAAAGGTTTGATGATATAGAATTTAATCAATCTGATATTTAGATTTTGTCAATTTTATCCGATATACCCGACAGCATTTATTCACTCTGATATTTAGATTTTGTCAAATTTTATTCGATGTATCTGACAAAGGATGTTGATAAAAAAATTATTCACTCCAATACTTAGATTTTGTCAATTTTATCCCATGTATTCGAGAAAGGGGTGTTGATATAGAATTTAATCAATCTGGTACTTACATTTTGTCAGTTTTATCCGATATAGCCGAAAAATGATGTTGATAATACATATAAAGGATGTAGATAAATCATTTATTCACTCTGATGCTTAGATTTTGTCAATTTTATCTCATGTATCCGAGAAAGGGATGTTGATATGGAATTTAATCACTCTGGTACTTAGATTTTGTCAATTTTATCCGACATATCCGATAAAGGATGTTGATAAAGTATTTATTCACTCTGATATTTAGATTTTGTCAATTATATTCGTTGTATCTGACAAAAGATGGTGATAAAAAAAATTGTTCACTCTGACACTTAAGCTTTTGTCAATTTTATCCCATGTATTCGAGAAATGGATGTTGATTTAAAATTTAATCAATCGGATACTTAGATTTTGTCAATTTTATCCGATATACCCGACAAATGATGTTGATAAAGCATTTATTCACTCTGATACTTAGATTTTGTCAATTTTATCCCATGTATCCGAGAAAGGGATGTTGATATTTCCGATACTTAGATTTTGTCAATTTTATCTCATGTATCCGAGAAAGGGATGTTGACATAGAATTTAATCACTCTGATACTTAGATTTTATCCTAGATATCCGACAAAGGATGCTGATAAAGCATTTAATCACTCTGATACTTAGATTTTGTCAATTATATTTGATGTATTTGACAAAAGATGTTGATAAAAAAAATTTATTCACTCTGACACTTAGATTTTGTCAGTTTTATCCAACATATCCGACAAAGGATGCTGATATAGAATTTAATCAATCTGATATTAAGATTTTGTCAATTATATTCGTTGTATCTGACAAAAGATGTTGATAAAAAAAATTATTCACTCTGACACTTAAGCTTTTGTCAATTTTATCCCATGTATTCGAGAAATGGATGTTGATATAGAATTCAATCAATCTGATACTTAGATTTTGTCAATTATATTTGATGTATCTGACAAAAGGTGTTGATAAAAAAATTTATTCACTCTGACACTTAGATTTTGTCAGTTTTATCCAACATATCCGACAAAGGATGCTGATATAGCATTTATTCACTCTGATACTTAGATTTAGTAAATTTTATCTCATGTATCCGAGAAAGGGGTGTTGATATGGAATTTAGTCACTCTGATACTTAGATTTTAATCACTCTGATGCTTAGATTTTGTCAATTTTATCCGACATATCCGATAAAGGATGTTGATAAAGTATTTATTCACTCTGATATTTACATTTTGTCAATTTTATTCGATGTATCTGACAAAGGATGTTGATGGAAGCGAATTCAATCGATAAAGAATATTAATAAGGAATTTGTTCAATTTTTTTCATAATTTCCTGAATTAAATTTCTGTATTGTGTATCCAAGAGGTGAATTCAAGAAAGAGTTTGTTACTTACTTACTTACAATTTTTTCATAATGACATATCCAACAACTGATGTTAATAAAGAATTCATTCATTCTGATACCTAGATTTTGTCAATGTTATCCCATTTGTCTGACAACAGATGTATGTAAATTTATTTTCTTACATCTCCGATGTTTTAATAGACATTCTAAACGTTTGATATGCTAGCTTACTCTATAAATAATGAACACATAACAATGTAATGCATAATATATTTTTAATGAAATAATGCTATGTAGAATATTAATACAAAAATAAATTATGATACATTATTAATATCAAGGATCAACTTTGGACATTTTGAATCTGTTCCATAAAATAGTTCACCATGTTCTCTCTTGATATTGTAGTTATTGTCTTCTCTTAGTTCGTAATCAGTAGAATAATCATTATTCCATTTTGAGTCATACACAATTTTTACTGGTGTCTCATCGACAGGCTCAATATGCTTTTCGTCTTTGGTATTATTTGGTTTATTGACTGTTTGATCAATGGCAGTAACATTTGCTGGTACTTTGTTTTTCATCGATCCATCTTTATATTCCATAGTGATATTTTCCGCCAATTCCCTTTTTATTTTTCTGGCAATTTCACTGTCTATTATCACATTATTTTTACACAGGTAACAGTTTCGGCACGTAGAAAAGATATGGTTTATGATATTAGTAGAAGAGTAGGCCTTTCTTTTTTTGATCTTCCGTTGAATGCTAATACCCGAAAGCTGACGATAGGATGTATCAGTAGGCAATGTGTTACCTGCAACAGTAGCAAGGAGTTTTCCTCTATCATCAACGACTATTTTTATGTTGGCATTCTCTTTGAGTGCAATCATCTCTGGAGATCTCAATCTTGCATATCCACCAACATAAGAGTTGAATTTTTTCGGTACTCCAAAGAAATTTAATTCCTTACTGTCATGACAATGCATGCATACATTTCCAATAGTGCTACCACTTGTACTTGTTTCATAGTTTAAATTCTTCTCCTTGTCGGCATTCAATGCTACAATAACATTGTCATGTGAACACACTTTATTAAAATGCTCCATCTTCACTTTTTTAAAGATATGATTTATGTGTTTATCGTTCCTCTTTGTAAAAAATACTGATTTAATACATGCAATAAACTAGATAGTGTCGATAACCCGCCATAAAGTACCAGTGGGAAAGCCGCATCGTTTCTCTGAGCAAGCATAGAGTACAATTGTTAGAGCCGTAAGCATATTTTATGTCATTTTAAGATACGTAAGAAAAAGTTGAATAATTTCTAAGTCAAAAAAAATATTAGTCCAATAAAAAAACCGCTACTACAAACATTATTTTTCTAATAGTAAAGGTCATGACTAACATGTCTATACCATTCTTATTTTGAGTTTGGAAAATATTAAATGTGATTTTTTTTGTTTTAAGTATGTTTCATCTCATTCGAAGACATGTAAAAAAAAGTTTAAAAAATATATCATGTTAAAAAAATGATAAAAAAAGTTTAGAAAACCAAAAAAAAATTCCAAAAATGGGGGGAGGGGGTCAAAAAGTTGGAGGGGAGGGGGCTCTGTTTGAGTTTGGGGATATGGGGACCTTTGGGGGGTTGAGGTCTCTGGTGGTTAGGGTCGTTGGTGCTTATGATCCTTGATGGTTCGTACTCGCATACACCTTACTACTTGATTTGCAAGGATTTCTAAGGTTTGTTCTGAATTTCATTATTAAAATTCTTTTCTTGCCATCTACATCTCTCTTAGTATCAACTGTTTAGTATACTATAGCGTTAGACTCTATTTTAAACTGACAACACTGTTCAAACGCCACTTGTGTATTATACAGAACACATCGAAGAAGTAAAGCTATGTCAAGTCACAAGACCATTTTATCATTGTTAACCATTTTCATAGATTGATATTGTTCCAAATTTATAATAAATAAGCTATGAGTTAACAACCCCGAGGGGTTACCTAAACTGATAATCAGTTTAACCCTTTTTTCTCCACCTTCATACGATCCAATTCGCAAATGCTATCTAGCTCTGTTTTTTCCCTATCATTCAATTAATATCGTTCGTATAGTCCAATTCGCAAATACTATACCCCCTTTTTTTGCAATTAGAGTTAGCTTTTAAGCAAAATGATATAAAACCATATGCCAATCAATTAATTCTGAGTTTAGCATCCGATTTTTTAATTAGCAGCGACGCATTTCTAACAAACTACTCTCAAGTTAACGCAATTGTCCAAAAAATTAGAAACCAGTCTGATAGCACATACTTCAAAGAAATGGAACACTGGATAATGCATGGGTGATCGACAGCTTTTCCTACAAAATTATTCCTAAATACGCAATTTGACAATTTCTAGTTTTTGGTTGAAAAAAAAAAAAAAAAAAAGTTTATGATGAAAGTGCCTCAAAGACCCGTCTCGTTGCGTTATACAATCTCAATTATACTTTCAAAACGTGTTTGATCACTTTATAGGTATATAATATAAAAGGTTTGGTCGCTTTTTGCAATATGCACGTCAAACTGCACTGTATATTCTTGTAATCGTGAGTGTTGCCTAGAATAGCATGGTAATTCCTAGTGCGGTCGTAGAAATTTTTTCCTATGGCGGTCGTAGAATAGCATGGTAATTCCTATAGCTTTATGCAAAGTATAAGGCCATGTGAGGGGGTACTCACTCTCTTTGAAAAGGTGCATAGCTTCACGCAAATACCATGGTAATTCCTATAGCTTTATGCAAATCCATTAGATGCATTCTACTCCCAACAATCAGTTGCCAGGTGGAATTCCCTCCCAGCAGAGGTAATCCCGGAAAGTACTTCTGTGAAGGAATTCAGGAGGCTTTAATACCTCAAAAATCAAAGGTGAGGTAATTACCGGGCCTAGCCACATATCATCGTTTGTAAGAGCCGTGATATCTGTAATAATAATAACAAAAATCAAAGAAATTCAGATTTTTTAGCCTGTTTTGATCTCCTTCCAGCTGAGGTTTTTAGTTAGGCTATCTCCTTGGTAAAGACTATCTTCTTTAAATTTCAGATCAGAGCCAAACAAACACCATCCTATTAAACCCTTCCCCTTAGGTCCCTTCCCCAACTACATGAAATCAAGATCCCCTTCCTTCTCCCCTAAGAAAACCTTTGCGGGAGGGAACTAAACAGCTTGCCAATACAGACGGACCTACATTCGTTTTTATTGTCAATTCGTTATAAAAAGATCTCAATCAAATGACCGTGCATTGTCAATACTGATATTTATTCCTTAAAGTTTTAATAGTTTTTTATTTATTAAAGTAAAAAGAGTGAAAACATTTTAAATGTATTTTGTTTTCTGTAAAGTGCAAATTATATTCTGGTCTTGAGAAGGCATGGGGTTTGGCAGCTAACTCATATTAAATTTTGCTCGATTTGAGTTCCACTTGGTTATTTATTGTAATTTCTGTTGATTTCAAGTTTCGATTTATTTATTGATGGTGGTAGTTTTACGCTTGGAAAGTTATTTGACTTTATTTCTGCTCATTCTTGGCTTAGAGGAGCTCTTTAATTTTGTTTGAAAAACTGGTTTTGTGGAAAAAGTTTTTTAAATTAATTTATGTTTGTTTTTTACTGATAGGCTATAGTCTCTTTCATGGAAAGAAATAGTTTAAATTTTTTCTTCTTTTTTTTTATAAGAATCCATAGTTTGGCTTGCTATTTGTATGTTGGAAAAACTTTTTCAACAATTTTTAATTCTGACAAAAATAGTTTTGTTCAATTAATTTTATACCTCTTCAAGTTTGACCTAAAAATAAAACTTATTATCATTTCCCAAGAAATTCTACCTATGCTCTTTGACAACCTGGATACACTTACATTCTTTTGATTTATTTAAATTGTAAGAGAAGAAGTAGTAATAGTAGCAGCCCCAACATTTTTAAATTAATACCCTCAGTCGTTGTTGTTGTTGATAGCGCTTCTGGACTGTTGCCCACTGCACATGTGACATAAACAATGTTTTCAAACACTCACAATCACTTAATCTTTCACAGCTATATTAGATATGAGCTATATTAGGCTTAACAGAGGGCAATCTTTGAAGATGCACAGGCTCTCAGCTTAGGATTTGTGGGGAGACTGTCAGTGTCCCATTCTTATCACCAGAGAAACTAAAAATCAGTCAGCATTGTAAATACAATTTGAATTCACAACCCCCCCCCCCCCAAAAAAAAAAGAAGAAAAAAAGCACATATCAATATGTCTATTAAAAAACTACTAAATACAAAGGGTCAAATTATATTATTCAAATTAGTTATTTTGACAAAATTTCCCAGTAGTTGCAAAGACTGCTTTCTGGCCAAACAGCAAGGGGCATCAGAAGATCCTAAAATATCATTTTTAATATCCTAATTAAGATCTCCAATTAAGATCCTAAAATACTTAATGCAAGCATCCTTCATAGATACACGCTGTCTCTCAAATTTTTTACCCTACATTAAAATGTGGCGTACATCATCACATACACCGCAAACTTCACAAAATGGGGAATTTACGTAACCCCATCTAAAATGGGGATTTACGTAACCCATCTAAATAATTCATTCCTAGAACGGGCACGACCTGTTCGCAGCCTGAAAATTGTAGCATCTATGCTACGTATTTGGTGTATCAAATCTAATGGTGGAGGTTTAAAATCATATAAATTTAAAATGGGGTTTTGTGACTGGCGGGTAATTTTATCACTATCCATTTTAGCTAAGCACTTTTTAAAAACATTTAGGTACTCTTCAACAGTACAGCAGCAATGAATCCTACAACCAGAGGCACCACCTTCCATAGCTAGGGTATCTACTTGCTCATTGCCAGGCATACCAACAAGAACTGGAATCCAAATCATCACAATATCACAACCTAGCACCTCAAGCTCCTGCACAATAGTCTCTATGTACAAAGCAGTTTTTTGGACAGGGAATGACCAGTGCACAAGTAATTTAACACTGAGAGAGAATCAGAACAGATTAGATAAGGATCTACAGGCAAACCATTTTTAATATAGTCAATAGCCTTCATTATTGCAGCCATCTCAATTAAAAAAATTGACAATTTTTCCGTTATTTTAAACCAACGAGCAACGTTTAGTCTTGGTATGGTAAAAGCACACCCAGAGTCAGTATCAGTCTTAGAGCCGTCAGTAAAAATTTTAGTATGTGCACTCCGTTGTTGGGCCCCTCTAAACCAAATATTTCAAATTCCTAATCTACGCTCATAAAATCTCTCACCTAATGGCGGCATAACCTTAGTTAACCTACCTAACCCCTTAGATCCATGATTACTAATATCTTCAAAATTTTCCACCTCTGGCAGGGTGAGACCACATTAGGTTACATTTTTTATTATTCGGTAACATGGGGACTCTGTTTCTCGGGTGAAATGGGAGTCAATAATTGACTCCCAAATTATGGGAGTCAATAATGTCTTCCTTCATAAGATCCTGTGGTTTTATCATTTCTTTCAAAAGTATTGGGCTCCCAGCTTCATTTTTATTGTTCCTGGACAAGTTAATCCAAGTTCTGGATATATAGCAGGGATTGGCGTATACTTCAGACAGCCAAGAATCCTCCTTAGTATATTTTGCAGGGCTGAATGCAATTTTGCTAGCAAAGGTCTTTTTGCCTCCCTGTACAGTGAACAGCCATAGTCGAGTTTGCTTATGATGACTGCTTTCACGAGTTGACATCGAGTTGCAATCTGAAAAGGAGCACCCCTTTTATTTATACATAATGCATTTATAAGGTTTGTCCTATTTATAACGGAGCCAATAAGGTAATTTATATGGTGGTTCCAAGATAACTTCCTGTCCAGCACAGGCCAAGGTAACAAAACCACTCAACATGGGTTATAATTACTGAATAGATTGATACCCTAGGTGGGGTAATATCCTTCTTCCTTCTAAAGAGCATTACGGCAGATTTTGATAGGGAAAGTTTCATGTTATTATCAATTGCCCACAATTCCAGGTGGTCAAGGCCTTTCTGGATATAGGATTTTAGGGTAATTTGATATTTTGAAGTTGAAGCAAGTGTAATGTCATCTGCATAAATATACAGCTTACATCCTAGTACATTATCAAAATTTATATCACTACAATAAACTAGGAACAACAGGGGGTGAAGCATACTGCCTTGTGGGAGACCTAAATTAGGTCTAGTCCGAACATCAGATTTAAGATTCCCTATATTAATCTCTATATTCCTATTTATAAGGTAATCCCTAATCCAGCAAACAATAATTTTTGATAAACTTAGCTAGCTTTGAAATCAACTTACCAATATCAACTCTGTCAAAGGCTCCATTCATGTCTAAAAAGGTTACTAATGTGTCCTTACCATGTTTGAAGCCCATTTTTATTCAAAATCCCATCCTAAAAAGGGCTTCCGCTGCGCTCCTTTGAGATAAGAACCCAAAAGTTTCAGGTTGAAGATGGCTACGGAGGTTTGGGAGGATCTTGGCCTTCAAAACATGTTCCATTAGATTGAATAGGCATGATGTAAGTGAGATAGGTCTATAGGATGTCACTTCTTTTGGGTCTTTCCCTGGTTTTAAAATTGGGATTATTGTAACCCTTTTCCACTGATCAGGCACTCTTCCAGTTTCAAGTGATTTATTGAATATTGTTGTTACAGCAATCAGTAGTTTCTGGGACATATTTTTCAACATAAGGTTGTGGATCCTGTCTGGACCTGTTGCCCCTGATTTTAACGTTTCTATCATGTTTTCTATTTCTTCTGGTGAAATAGTACAAATATCATTTTGTCCTTTGGTTCTTATAAGCATATTCTGAGGATTTACATTAGGGAGATGGCAATATGGGTCTTCTGGCAAAAGATGATTTAGGAATAAGTTCAATTTGTCTTTGGTATCAGTCAAGAGACTTCCATTTTGTATCAGGATTGGAGGGATTGTCAAACCCCTCTTTTTTCCTGCATATATATGAAAATGTCTCCACAGGTCCTTAGTGGAAGTACCTTTTTTGAATTTATCTTCAACAAGGGTGGCTCGTCCTAATTTAGTCTCATTTTGGTGAGTTTTTCTAAAAAGTGCTTGTATCTTATTCATTTCTATTCTGTTTGTCAGTGAAGGGTTTCTCTGGAACCTGTTCCTAGGTTTTTCCTTTTCTATATGTGCCTTCTGGCATTTAGCATTCCACCCTGGGAGAGTTTTGATTATTTTTCTTCTGTTTCTTCTATCCAAATATTTTTTCTCCACCACTTAGCATAATATCCTCAATAAGTGTTGCAAGTTGTTTAACATTCATACATGCATGCTTATTGTTAACAAGTCATTAACCAGTCATTTTAACACAAATTTGAATCAAACGGCTGAATTATCTTCTCCAATCTAACGAAGCTTAGATTAAGGTTTATATCATATGTGAAACGGTTCTAAGCGTTTACCCCCCCCCCCTGCCCGCGGAAAATACCCCACAAAACATACTCCTCAAGCAATACCCCCCCCCGCAGAAAATTGTGTTTTCCAAATTTGAGAATTTTATTTGAGGTGTGTTTTTTTTTTTTAGTTTCGTCAAGAAGTGCTAAAGAAAGAGATAAAGAGGAATGTACACACCATAAGTATGTTAAAAACTTAGAAAAAAAACGCAAATTTTCCCCTTTGGCAAAAATTTTACCGAATGGCAAAAAATATGGGGGGGGCGCCCCCCCCCCTCGGGACGCCCCTTCCAGTAGTAGTAGCTGCCCCTCCCAGACCTCGATTTGCAAATCGACTGGCCCCCGATTTGCATCGACTGGCACCAGATTTGCATCGTCTGGCACCTGCAATCTGGTACCCGTTTGCCAGTACTTTGTCAAGCAAGCGTCGCTAACACAAAAAAATTGTTTTGTTCGAAATTCTTACATCCTTATTTAGTAATACGCGGAGTGCGCAGACGAGAGGACTAGCGGTGATCGTCAACACCTAAACTGTAACAAAATTCAAAAAAAATATGGGTGAATAAGAGAAAACACAATATTCAATAGCCCTTTTGGGAAAAAAATTAACTGAATATTTCCAAAACTCAAAATGAACTTCCTGTAAAAATTCATAGAAAAAAGGAAACATTACAGTTTAAGAAAATGGACTTGAAACTACTTGGCCACAGATGCCACAGAAAATTCCTGCCTTAAAATGGCACTTCAAATAGTCCGTAGTTAGTATTTACTTTTGTAGCAAAAACTGCATCCACCTTACAGATCAATTATCAAGACCTTCTGTCTCGTAACAAAACACCTTGCTCAGTTACCACAGTCAAGCTGTTCCACATCAAATTATTGAGATAAACAAAATAATTTATTTTAACCAAACAATGGCTACACAAAAGAATATCTATAGTAACACTGATCACAATACAACTGTCCAAAGTCAAAAGACCTTCAAATCCGTAACCTTGCTATTTAGGACTGGATTGTGACTAGGAATCTTTTTTTTGTTTGTAAGAGCATATACCTCTTTTTTAGAAGAGGTATATACATAGCATATACCTCTTTTTTAGAAGAGGCATATACTAATGTAAATATATAATTCTTTTTAGTTTATTTGGATTTCATATTGTGCATTTCGGAGGAGGGGATAAAGTGGCCAAAAAATTTAGTTCTATTCCACCTAACAGTTTTTGGCATTTAACTCTATAAGATATTCGACATTGACATTCAGGGATTCCATAAGATTTTTAAAGAGATTCAGCTCTAATACCTTGCTATTTGAGAAGGAGTGGTGGGTTTGGAGACTTTCTTTTCATTTTAATTTGTATCTATATATACTCTTTATTTAGTTTAACTAGTAAATATGGTTTCAACTTCACTTTCTAGTTGTGGATATGATTTACTTCACAGATGACTTTTACTAGTGTTGGTGTTACCAATAAGGTACAGTTCACACTTGAAGATTCTTTTGAAAAAGGGATTCCCATAAAAATAATTACGAAAAAAAACAAATAATTAATTAAATAAAGTAATACAAACTATACACCATCTTAAAGTAAACCGAAAATAGTTATTGTGTAAACTTCTTTTGAGAGACAAGCCTTAACTTCACAGAAAGTATATATTTGAAATCGGTGTAAAAAAAAAAGAAATTTTTTTTAGAATCTGGGAAATAAATGGAGTGATCACGGGGGGGGGGGGGGATTTTCCACGTGATAATTTTCAGTGGGGATGAAAGGTTCCATGGGGAATTTTCCAGGAAAAAAATTAAAGGAGGGGGGGGGGAGAAGGGGATTCCTTGCGTGATTTGAAAAACGATTAGAAATAAAAAAAAGACGAAAAAAAAACAAGTTTTCTCCACCGAAAGTAAGGAACTTCATTAGAACTTAAAACGAACAGAATTTTTTTAGTATATAAGGAGGACTTCCCCTTCCTCAACCCTCGCTCTTTACGCTAAAGTTTGACTTTTTGTCCCAATTCCTTAAGAAAGACTGCTCAAACTTAAGTGCCGTTGAATTTGAATGAGATAAAATTTGAAAAACTTTATGACTTTAGCGTAAAGAACAAGGGTTGAGGAGGGGGCACCCCCCATTCATATACGGAATAAGCTCTGTTCGTTCTAAGTTTTAATGTTGCTCTTTAAGTTGAATTTTGTATTTGATTTTCTCATAAAAAGCCTTTTGAATTATCATAGCTAAGCTGTTACCCCTTGGATTATTTTACATAAATCAAAAATTCGCTTCAGCCCAACAACAGCCATAAGAAAAATCACTATAAAACCCTAACACAAAGCACAAGTACAAAATCAAAAGACAATAACTCCACACTATCGACATTTAAGTAACAGTATTTGAAATATTCAAACCTAAAAGATTGCAGATTACTTACGCGTCAAAAATGTAGGTGCTCCCCTCCCCCATGAATGTAACCCAGGCGAAGCGGATATTCTTTCAAAAAAATTATTGAGCAAACACATTCACTGAGAAATGACAAGAATGAAATAACGTACTTTATCAGAAGACTCTTCTGAAAGCTCATAGGAAGGGATGAGGGAGGAGGGGGAGGGGGCATTTATTAAACGTAAGACCAATAACGTATGTTTTTCTTTAACCTTCCTTCACAGAAAGAAGAAATGAGGTCAAATGAGTGTTGGACGCTTAAAAATAGAAACTGGATCTAACTTTTTTTTTTTTTTATTTTGAACGGCCTTATAAAAACTTAAGGAAGAAAAAAAAATCTTTGTGCAGTTTATGACAAATGAAACAACATAGATGACCAAAATGTAGAAAATTTTAGATTTACAACGTGACTCTGCCTGAGAATGTGGTTGCAGTAATTCAAAAAACGTTATATGGTATTTTCTTCAAAACAGGGTTTCTTGGTAATTATCCTCAAATTCAGCCGTATTACCGTACTCAAACAATTAAAACAATTTGTTTTACCGTACCTCATTTTATTCTTAGGGTACTTAGACGTTTCTGTTTCGTTTCCAAATGCACAGGATCCCGTTTTCATCCTTATAGAAACAGTTATAGTAAAATATAGTTATAGTAAAATATAATATAGTTATAGTTATAATAATATAGTAATATAGTTATAGTAATATAGTATAAAAATATAGTTATAGTAAAGTTATAGTTACAGTTACAGTAAAATATAGCTCTTATTATAAAAACGGGTTATATTGACTCTTTAATATCCCGCCCCCCAAATCCTTTCAAAAATAATTGACTGTTCAAAACAGTCGAAAACACAGATCTTTTTTTTCTTTCCTGTGAAATTTATGTTTTACGTCATGACACTTTTTGATTACCTTCAACGACGAGTTTTTTGGTAAAATAAGAAAAGATATAAAAGACAAGTAAATGCCTCAAAACACTAAATATGTTAGGGGGTTTGAACCGCCCCCCCCCCCGAAATCTTTGTCTGACTCGTAAAAAATGAATATAAACACATTGTTGATGGGTTAAAAAAAATTTGTACCCCCCCTCCCTCCAAAAAAAAACATCCTTTTGTGAAACTGAAGTATACAGGAAACTGAAGCAATGGAAAATCGAAGAGGGTGAAACCGTTGGCACCCTAGCCTGGCTTTTAGAGGAATTAGAAGATAGTTGTGTCACAGAGCGCCTACTGCTTACCAGCTGAATTGGAAAAAGGTAAAACACGTCTAAAACAAAACCTCGAAGGCGATAGTAGCACTGATACAGAGTAAAATTAAAAACAACATATATGGCTTTAAGATTATAATAGATAACTGGCACTAATTGTCACTTTTTTACTGAATCGCATACTTAACTTTAGTAGATAGTATGGGTGTCGGTAAGCGGTTCACAGACAGCATCTATCTTGGTTAAATCGAAAATTAGATGGTGATATTTCTTAGGTACTTTTTGAATTTTAGATTTTTTTTTCAATATTTAGAAAAAACAAAAAACAATAGAAATTCTGGCTATTAGTTGAATTCTGTAACTTTAGGTCTCCACGCGCTCCTAGATACATATATTTTATTAGCATGCCATTTAGTATGACAGCACCTATCTTGAGAAAATCGAAAATTAGATAGCGATATTTTTACGTCAATATTGAAAATTTTCGGTATTTCCAGCTCAGCGCTTTCGATGGAAAATCTATACACTTCTTGAATTTTAGTAGATTATAGCTGGAATTATCTCTATCTAAAGCCAGGGCAATTTAATAGATGTTGGAATAGTACCTTCCCTTACACGTTTAAAATAGGTATTAAGACTTGAACATTTGGAAAAAAAAACAACAACAAAACAACAGAAAATCTGGTTAAAAACAAAAAAAAAAATTTTTAAACAAGAAAATCTGGTTATTAGTAAATTTTGTAACTAAAAGTCTCTACCAGCAAACCGCCCCCTAAACCGAGCGGTTAAATTCACACGCTTTAAATTGGACTAATAAGAATGGGAAATACTCAGGTATAAATATGTATATCTAATAAATGCTCAGTATAAATCTTCTAAAATATTTTTTGAATGTGGCGTCCCCCCTTGATTGAGGTCTGTTTCATGAAAATTTCAATAGGTAATTTTTACTGAGAAAATAAAGGTGACTTTATCAGTGACGTCAAGTCATTAAAGTGTGGGGAAGGGGCAAATGTACAATTTTTCCGATGAAAATATCAAAACACGTATTTTTCGAAGTCTAGGGGGAGGTAGGGGTGCCATACCCAATTCCAATTGATGCATCTAAAACTGAGTTAGAAAAGTAAATGAAACTCTAATTTTTACAAAAATGGATTTTTGGTTAAGCATCATTTCTTTATATCGAGTGAAAAAAAAAGAAAAAAAAAGAACAATATAAAAATTGTGACAAAAATATATACGACTAATAAGACAATAAATATTTTTATCTGCTTACTTCATAACAATTTTCTTAAATCACTTCAAAAACAAGAGATACACCTAACTAATTTTATACGGCTGCTTGACTTTCCCTGACTTAGATGTCACATTCTTTGGTTTAGGAATATCTTCAGGGCATAAGCACCAAGGCGAAAAGGTCCTATCACACTCAAGATGGATATTAAATAGTGTAGCACTCTCACCATTTGATGTTACTGAATACTGGCCAACGACTTTAAAATTGACATTATTCACGCCCGAGTCGTAGTCTCTACGCAAAGAGGCTTTTTTCTGGTCGTAGCAGTAACGATAGTCTCTTTTCCTTACGCGGGCATTGTGCATATGTCTAAAATAGAAAATTAAATGAAAGGCAGAAAAAAATAATTCATTACTTAGTTACTTTATTTGTTTAATCATCATTTTATTCACTAAATTTATTTAGTTATGATCATTAGTTAAAATTAAAACTTGTTTAGGTGTATATCATTTACATACTTACATTAATAATTCAGTTAAATTTGATTTAGTCAAGTCAAAACTAAATGAATTTTTCTCATTTCAAAGTATCGTTTTTTACACAGGCATTGTGCAGATGTCTAAAATAGAAAATAAAATTCAATAGGATAATAAAATTCAATAGGAAAATATGACTCTAAGATGCATATTCAAACCTTGGGGAGATCAGATGATTTGCAGGAGGGGGGGGGGGAGGATCAATACACGAAAATGGTATAATTTTAGGCTACTACTTCTTAATTTTTCCTGGTAGGAAGTGGGAATCCTTCAAGACAATCTCAGTGTGTGTGTGTGTGTGGGGGGGGGGGGGGGTAGGAGATTTAATTTTGGTAATCAGCATAAATAAGCACAGGTTCAACCCTTTGGGGGCAGGGGGTCCTAAGAAAACTGTGTTTTTAGGCTACTATTTCTCAGCATTTTCAGGAGGCTCCAAACGAGTTTAGTGAATTCCTCTGCCACATCCACTAGTCACGCTGAAATTTCTTTATTCTTTTGAATATTTAATTTCTGGTTATTCTTGACAATCCTACGCTATAAGTTAATAGGAAGCAATTCCACTTTGCAATGTATGTAAAAATAAATAAAGAATTTATCAAACTGCTTCGCGAATGCAAGTGCTGACATCTATTAACTTGCTTTAAATCATAAATTTTGAGTTCAAACGTTTTAAAAGGTAATCGTTAAAAAAAAACCTTACAATTACCAGCTGCATTAGATATTGCTCTCTAATGTTTTCAGTAAAACATGGTTAATGCTTTTAATATAACCATTGACCGTGGTACTCAATTCATTTCTTCACTCACGTGGTCGGATAGGTGGCATTTGAATAGCCCCTATCAATACAAGTAGACCTTTCTACAAGTACCGATTTGCAAAGTAAATTGACACATACGACCAATGCAAGCTGATAATGATAATTTTATTTTAAAATTGAACATAAAATTATTGAGCTAGAATAATATATTTATAGAATTATCAAACACTGAAAATATTGAACATATTGACAATTGTACAAAGGACAGTGAAAACAAAATGTGATTGTCATGCGCCCATTTATATCTTTAAAATGAGGAAAAACCAAGAATTCAATTTTTAATGAAAGAGACCGCCATATGCAGCATGCAGTTTTTGGCAGTAGCGGGCGCCAAATTTGGAATAAAGAAACATGGGTGAAAAATCATCAAAAAACTCTTAAGATATATTACGCCAAACAGCTTATGAAGGCGAAACTTTCCTTTGAAGGTATATTTATCTTTGGGAATTAATATGTTGTTGACGTTTGAAGTTTTACGGACAAAAATCGTTATCAAATTTACCTAACTAGCTTTGCCTATATATTTTCACGACTCGACGTGGCAACACTGACGAAAATGTTGTACTGTGTTCGTGGTATTTAGCCACCAGTGTTATACCGTTAGGCCACAATGCCACTGGCGTGGTAAAATACGGGTGTCACCACTTATTGGAGGGGAAAGCCAAGGCCCCAAATTATAATGTGATGCCCGCGTCTACCACACCGCTTCTGCAAATATCGGGTTTGGTACTACCCTATTTACAGTATACCCTGTCCCAGGGTATGATAACGCGATCAAGTGGTCAAATGGCCACTTTCTAAAGCCAAATGTACCCACCTTGGGTTAATGCTAGAAAATCTCTAAATCTCTTTTTGGAGGTAACAAACCCCCATGTCAATATAATAATGACGGTATCTCGTAACTCTATTCCTACCCTGCCTGGGTTACGGAAACTAGTACACAGTTTGTAGAAAATACCTTACTTGTATTCTTCCAAACGGTAACAATAATAACACAAAAATATGTTTCCCCGAACGGGGTCTAAACGCAGACTAAATCAAAAATAATATTCTGTGCACAACTGTTCAAAGGGGTGGACCTTCGCTTGGCCCAGCCAATCAGCTCAATCCCCATTCAAAACCAATTCTACCTTCCCTGCCCTATTATTCAATGACTCAAACCAGGAAGTCCAAAATAGAATTTAGTTCAAAGCTTACTTATTGCAAAACAACTATCGCTTAGCAACGAGACTTTTAAATTGTCATTGAAAATTATACTATAGGCAAATCTACCCAAATGTAATCAGAACGAAAACAGGTCATTTATCTGAACAGAAAAGAAACAGGGGTGGAACCCCAAAATACTGCCCTAAGAATTCAATAATTTCAAAACAACCGAAAGAAAGATATTAGAAAATCACAGTTTTTAGGAAAAAATATAGATGCAAGAAGATGGGTCCAATGGCACCTAAGAGGATTGCTAGTGGAAGATTAACGTTTACACAAGAATCGAACACAAAAAATTTTTCGGCAAAAACCACAAAGTCAGATTAACATTTATAACAATGCGTCAAATATTTGTACGGATTGTCTTTGCTTTTATTCAAATCTTTAGGTTTAGAGTAAAGACAAAAACATCCACAATGAAAACCTTTGACTTACTTAAAAGTATTCGTCGAATCTGTAGTCAAGTTTCTAGGTCGTTGGATTGTAATATTCGCCTGTTTTAACCTGACGTAGAATTCATCATCCTCCAATCCCCAGCCCCAATATCGGTTACTCATACCATTGACTAGTTCAAATTGAGCACTGCAAATAAAAATAAACAAAATCATTCATACCATGAAGCATTGCTTATACTCATACCCGTACCATTGAATAGTTCCAACTGAGAACTGCAGAGACAAATAAATAAAAGAGCTTATGACATGACTTATTACTTACATTGATACCCATACCATTGACTAGTTTAAACTGAGAACTGCAAAGATAAATAATTCATACCATGACTCATTAATCATAACTTATACTCATACCCAAACCTTTTACTAGTTGACCGAGAACTTCAGAGACAAATAATAAAATAATTCATCTTTGACTCATTAATCATTACTTACAGTATACCCATACCATTGACTAGTTCAAACTGAGAACTGCAAAGACAAATAATTCATACCATGACTCATTAGTCATTACTTATACTCATACCCATACCTTTTACTAGTTGAAATCGAGAACTTCAGAGACAAATAATAAAATAGTTCATACTTTGACTCATTACTCATGACTCAAAAAAAAACTACAAAAAGATACAATCTATTTATTTTTGGTATATTTTACGTACCAACTCCTAAAATGGAAAAATAGCTCTTTAAGAATAAATTTTAAAATGAAAAGAGTTCAAAATAACAACAATACTAAGAAAAAGACACAATCTACTCATTTTGGTAAGTTTCACGTAACAACTTTTAAAAATGAAAAAAGCTCTTAAACGATAACGCTTAAAATGAAAGATTTTTTTATTAGAAATATTACTACGAAAGGACAATCTGTTTAATTTAGGTATGAAAATTTTAATGTGGATTTTACTATTGATGCCTTCTCCTCAAATATGTTGATACAAATTTTTTGACTAAGCTATTAGAAAGTCTAGCAATTAACTGGAACTAATATAAAAAGTCTCATAATTGATTACAGTATGCTTTTTCTAAATATAAAATCGTTTTTACAAGAAGAGATAGCATCATTTGAGTGTGTCTGAGCTTACCTCAATACTAAGCGAGGTAAGTGCTTGGTCTGAGCTTATCTCACTCACCTGAATTTACCAGTGTATCTGAATCTATTTATATAAAGAGCAGCAGAATGTCTCTAACAAATTTGTTTGTGGAGCCGCTAGGTGCAGCGGTCCGTGCTCTGGATAGGAATATTTTAGTTCTGAGTTCAATGGCATTGAATTTGAGGAGTTAATTACGACGAGCAGAGTGCATCCTACAAATTTGTAATCGTGATATTTTGGATGCAAATGTGAAGCTACCAAGTGCAGCGGTCCATCCTTTGAATAGGAATATTTCTGTTCTGAATTCAATGGCAGTAAATACTTACATTGTGAGCAGTAGAATGCCTCCAACAAACTTGTCATAGTGATATTTTGGATGCAAGTGTGGAGCAGCTAGGTGCAGCGGTCCGTGCTCTGGATAGGAATATTTTAGTTCTGAATTCAATGGCAGTAAATCTACATCATGCATAGCAAAATAATCACAATCTGGGCAGTGTTGTTTCATTAGTCGGAAGCCTGAGTTAATAAGTGATGCTCGATTGAAGCGATATCCGTCTCCCTAAAAGAAGAGAATATAGTAGACCTTGTTAGTCAAACAGTTCGTGGTAATGAACTGTAAGTAAGGAGCGACCCGGCTCAATAGTAACCGAAACTCTAAAAAACGGAATTTTGATACCAATAGATACATCAGAAGAAGAATTAGATTTTTATGCTGATTTCAAATATATAAGATTCATCAAGTTTAGTCTTACCCATCTTACCCAAGTTACGCACCTGAGAAAAGTTGCCTTATTTTAGAAAAAAGGGAGAAACAACCCCTAAAAGTCCCAGAACTTTAATGAAAATCACACCATCAGATTCAGCGTATCAAAGAACCCTACTATAGACGTTTAACGCTCCTATCTGCAAAAATGTTGAATTTTGTATTTTTTGAAAGAAAAATCATGGATGCCTGTATATATATATATATATTTTTTTTCTTTAATTTTCCCAGGGGTGATCGTATCGATCCAGTAGTCCTAGAATATCGTGAGAGGACTCGTTCAAACGGAAATTAAAAGTTATAGTGCCCTTTTTAAATGACCAAAAAAATTGGAGGGCAACTTGGCCCCCTCCCACGTTCATTTTTTCCCCGAAGCCACCCAATCAAAATTTTGAGATAGCCATTTTGTCCAGTATAGTCGAAAATCTAATTAATATGTCTTTGAGGGTGACTTAATCCCCCACTGTTCCCAGGGGAAGGGCTGCAAGTTATAAACTTTGCCCATTGTTTACATATATTATTGGTTATTGGGGAGTATACAGGCGTTTTCAGAAGGAATTTTTTTCTAGTGGGGGGTCGGGGTCAGAGTAGGAGTTACGGGGGATGATCTGTCCATGGAGGATATTTCCTTGGGGGAAGGGACATTTCTATGAAGGGGGCGTCAGATTTCCCAGCATTATTTAAAAAACGATCAGAAATTAAATAAAAAACAAGTTTTTTTTTCAACTGAAAGTAAGAAGCAATATTAAAACTTAAAACGAACAGAACTTATTACGTATATGAGGGGGTTCGCTCCCTAGTCAATACCTCGCTCTTTACGCTAAAGTTTTTTTTAGTACTTTCAAAAGAGCTATCTATTCTAATTAACCGGTCTTTGTGATTCAGGGGTTTGTGATTCGAACAAAATTCGAACTTTAGCGTAAAGAGCGAGGTATTGACTAGGGAGCGAACTCCCTAATATATGTAATAAAAACATACGAATATAGTAATTCGTTACGTAAGTTAATTCGTAAGTTACGTCAGAACAAAATTTCGAGAAAGCCAATTAGCCAAAAAAAGGAAAATTAAAATGCGAATTTCGTTTTAATTATTCATGTACGGTGAGCCAAAATCAAAGCTGCATTAATTCAAAAACGTTCAGAAAATAACTAAAAAAAACAAGTTTTTTTTAACTGAAAGTAAGGAGCGACATTAAAACTTAAAACGAACAGAAATTATTCCGTATATAAAAGGGGCTGTCCCCTCCTCAGCGCCTCGCTCTTTACGCTAAAGTTTGACTTTGTCTCTCAACTTTATTTTTTTAAACAATAAAATTGGCACATATTGGCACAATTGTGCCAATTGTGCAATTGTGCCAAAAAATATTGGCACATATTGGCACAATTCAATAAAATTGGCACAATAAAATTTTTAAAACAAATTAAATGTTTAAGGTCATACATAGCTACAGTAAATTTAAAATCCAGACCTAAAGATGGCTTAAATGCAAAATAACAAGCCTAAAGATGACAAGACGAAGGACTGGCTTTGGATACATGGTTGCTAATCAGCAGGTTGTTTTGGTGCCACTTCGGATGGCAAAATAGTTCAATTTAGTATAAAAAATGTCATTTTCCAAAAATTTGTCACTTTGCGATGCTTTGCATTGCTCGCGCTGGTACCAACAAGCTTTTCAAATTGAAAATATTGGCCAATCCGCTTGGGATCACCTCTGTGCAGTTTTTCGCATCTTTTAATTTTCAAACACGAAAAGTCGGCTCTAATGCTATCCATAAACTACAAAAAAGTAATATTAATTTTACTTAGGCAGCGCTGATTTTCTGTTTGCGCAGAAGTTCCACTCTTGTCAACTTTCCAGCTCTCCCCTTAAAACCCGCTTACTGTATGAAATGGGAATTCCTCCTACAGAGTACTTATTTCTTTTTTTGTTCTGAGTAATCTTTGCTGATAGCGCGAAAAAGGAAAGATAAAAGAAAAAGTCGCCCAAGCTTTTTTTCTTTTCAGAAAACGGATAAAAGGGACAGCAATACTTGTCTACATTGAGAGTTGTTCATCTTGTTTTCCACACAATGGACTATCTGGATTATTACAGTACGTTTGGGTACTTGAAACTTTTCTCTGAAAATACTGAAAAGAATGCCGCGAACATAGATGGCAGCAATTGATGACCCTATGATAAATACAAATAATAGTCGATCAGACACTAACTCTTTCAAATAATTTATTTGTCAAAAATTGTAGGATATCCTTCGTGTGAGGTACATGGGAGACAAAACTTAAGGAAATTATCACATATTACACTCAAAACTTCGTGACCAGGAAATAGCTAAAAGGAGGACGTGCGTCCAATCCTTTTTTTTATGGTGATTAATCAGCATGTTTCCAAAACAGGGGCGGATCCAGGAATTTTTTTTTGGTAGGGGGGGGGGGGGGGCAAAATAGGTTGATCCGATAAACTTGCGTAAAAAGCGCCCCCTCGCCCCCCTGGATCTGCCACTGTTCCAAAATGGCTGTTATTTATGATCAATGTGATGATGATTAAGCATTAGATTTATGATTAATATGAAGGAGAATAAACATAGCAATAGAGTGTTTCTGAATCTAAAAAACAGAGAGATGGAAAAATGAAAGAAAAAAGGATATTGATGCTTCTACATTGACAGTTTTCCTTCCGTTTTTTTTTTTTGAAAAAATTCTTTTTGGTAAAAAAGTGCTACTCTGAAAAAAAAATGTTACCAAAAAGTGTCACAATAGTGTCACGTTTCCCGAAAAGCGCCACTTTAAAAAAAGTGCCAAAAGTGTCACCAGTGGCAACCCTGTATGGATATCGTTTTTATTGGCTTTAATAAAACAAATCAACATTAATACGTCACAAAAATAACCCAAAGGAATCAAAGCACATGTTTTAACATAGAAGTATAGGACTCTTTCTCTTTGATACTAATATGACGTTAAATGTTTGAAATTGTTTCGATTTTATTGTCTTGACAAACTGATGAATTTCTTCAACCACAGTATTTAGGTTGAGATCTTAAGATTAGGTTTTAGCGCCTAACTTAACGTTAAACTCTAAATATTGCCTGAATAGCAGGGTGAATTTTCAATATCTCCAGGCGAGTTTAAACAATTGCTCCAGTTATGATTCATTAAAGGAATTTAGATTGGTAATAAAATAATGAATGTGTTCATAAAAAGAAAAATTTTGGTTCATAAAACCAAAAATTTAAAAATGAGACTGAGCAAATAATTTATTTACAATTTCATTACAGGTTGAAAAGCAAGAATAGTCCTCATGAAATACATTTTTTGGCTACATTTTTTTGGCTTGCTTCCAAAGTCTCATACTAGTGAAATATTTTTAGCGACGTAAGCCAAAATAGGTAAGCAAAATTAAAAAAATAAGTCACTTTATCTTTATTGATATTAATCCTCCATGACAGTCTTCCTTGTCTAAGTACTAAGGTGGAATTGGTTAAGCAGAAGCTAACACAACCATATAAATATATATATATATATATATATATATATATATATATATATTATATATATATATATATATATATATATATATATATATATATATATATATATATATATATATATAAAAAAATCGTGAATTCAATTTTAATGAAAAATATTTCCATACGCAGTCACGCAGTTTTTGGTCATGGCAGATGCCAAATTTAAAAAAAGGAAACGTGGGCGAAAAGCAGCTGAAACCATGTAGCAGTAAATGCTTCAGAAGGTGTAGTTTTAATTTGAAGGCGTAGTTATCGACAGTGGCGTAAATGCGTCAAAATACTAGGGGGTGGGGGCAAAGTTGGAGCCAATTTTCCAAAATCAAGTGAAAATGACAGTAAAAACTGAAAAATGAGCCATTTGGTGCCATGAACGCACTATATGATACTATAAAAGTACTATAAAGACATTTTTAGTATTATAAAGGTAAGTATATACTAGACAACTGACTTGTTTCTGTTGACGCTTAAATTATCCAGGATAATCTTAATTTTGAAATTTTTTTTGAAGGAACGACATTTCAACATTTCAAGCGAAGTCTGGGATGAGAAAGTGCCCCCCTGCCCCATAGCAAATTACGCCCCTGGTTATCGATAGGAATCAACACATTGTTCGAACTTTTACATACGAAGAGCATTGTCAAATTTAACTAATTAGTTTTTAGCTAATTAGTTTTTACGATAAATAACAGCTCATATAGGAATAAATCAATTTATAAGACAGTGAAAAACAATCAAAAAATATACTGGATATTTCGGTCATATGTACAGCGATCGTCAGCAGCAGAAACACTACTCTGCTATCTAACTGTTACCTATTATCATGAAAAGGCAGTGTTGTCTTCAATATTACCTACGGTTTTACTTGTTGCCATGGATTAATTTGGCAACACTGATAAAATGCAATACTTCCCAAATAACTTCATAAATTTGCAATAATCAACATACGAATAGCTCCTAGGCTGCACCTTAGTGATATAAAAATAGCTGCACCTTAGTGATGAGCGAACACTGTCCATAGTAGCCAAAACTTTAAATTGCATTAAAAAAAAGCTGTTTCATGAGAAAAGTGTCATTTGTAGATGATTCAGGAAGGGTAACTGTTATTTCAGTTAATGTTAATAGTAAAATAATATATTGAAAACAAACTTAATTTTGAAAGAGCCTGAAATCCCTCGAAAATGGTGCTGGATTGAAATGAGAAACACACCATTGATATAGCCACATTCGAAAACCCCACACGAAGAAATTACAGACCCCCACCTTGAACAATAAGGAAAATGACTTTTTTGCATGGTAAGCATTAAGGTGTCCTCTTTTTTTACCCTTTACCACTAGCAGGGCACTGGAATATCACAAAGCTGTTTAAGGGCTAATTTGATTTTCTTTAATATCTAATACCTTTTTATAAATTTGACTTGATAACAGCCATTACAAAGTGGCACAAAGTGGCACCCAAAAGTGCACTTTGGTTGCCATTTCTGAAATGGAAAAGCTGGGAAGACTGAAAAGGGTACCAACATAACTTTCATGGTTGAAAACCCTAAGCCTGACGTATACATCCACCCTCTTGTAAATTCCCCTACCCATCCCCCTTAATATTTTTCATAAATCGTTAACTGACAAACAGAACTAGTAGGCTATTGCAACACCACAAAGAGCTGTTTAAGGTCTCATTTAAAAGATAACTTTTATATCTACGTGATTTTTATAAATTCGTTGTAATGATGCTGTCATTAAGTGCCATATGGCATTTTTTTGATCCCAGATCAGGATTGGAAAGCCTATGGAACATGAAACTGTACTTCCATTATCTCCATGGTTGAAAACCTTAAATCTGAATTTAAACTCAGATTTAGGTGGGATTTATAGAATTACGAAAATATTAAAAAAAAATATAAAAAGAAACAAACCAGAGTGAGCAATTGAAAGATCAAGTTAGGCCCCGACCACTCTGCCCTTTTAGGATTTTCTTTCTTATGAGTGATTTAAAATGATATCATTGTAATTGCTCCAAGTCCAGGCCAAGTGGCCGGTAGGATTTTTTCAGACTTTTGACCTATCTAGATAGTTTTTTTTTTCGAATTTTAGCAGAATTTCTGTGTGATCTTGTATTGATCCTGCCAGTCTTCGGTTTACAATAACATTATCAATAAGGTTTGCTCTCTTTCCATCAAGTGAATACCACGTTAGCTTGTGGACCATTTTAGGACCAAATACCGTATTGGTTATAACTAGATTGCTATACCTACAAAATCCTACCGGCCTCGTATCCCTCCCATCCCCCAAAATCGTGTTTCAATTAGAGGGAAGGAGGTATTGGGAGAAACAGTTGGACCTGAGCCGGTGAAAGGGGGATACTTTGTATAATGGAAGCGAGATACAAGTTCAGATCGTTCGCAATCTTACTATGGAGTTCAGGGAGAAGAAAATTATTTTCAGAAAGGATTTTTTCCACATATCAATCAATCAGACATTTATTACCCACTCAAGAGAAAAAACAGTGGAGTAAGACACACAAAGAAAAGAAAAGGACATACACTGAAAGATTCAAAATATATACATATATATAAACGCGCATTAACATCACATTACCCGGTATCCAAAATAGGTGGAAGATCACTTAAATTAAAAAAAATAAACTAATTGATCATAAGGACCAATGCGGCAAGCTGTTTGCTCGTACATCCTCCCGAAAAGGGCAGGCAGGGCAGAGGGGGCATCAATATTATTGATGCCCCTTTCAATATAATGACAATATATAATGACAATATATCAATATAATGACAAATTATTTAAGAAGTACCGATTTGAGGTGCGCCTTGGGAGGTTCATCAAAAATTTTGCAAATTTAAAATAATTAGTCCGCAACTTCTTCCTGTCCTTATTATGGAGGATGTGATTGAAACCACGTAGGTAATAGAAAGCAGGGGCATAATATGCACTATATAGGCGACCAAGTGCCCTCCGGTTGAACCGCCCGCGATTCGGAGAGATTTTACCGTAGGCAATCCTGATATTTTGTATACATTCATTTATAATAAATGAGCAGGTTGAAGCTAGTGAGTGAGTAAAAGAAATACCTAACCACTTAATACGGTTATTAGAATGAAGACACAAAGAATCATAACAAAAAGAGTGACTAGACTTATTATTAAAATACATAAATTTACACTTAGAGTTATTAATAGACAGACCTGCCTTACTCAATGCTGAAGACAACATTTTAAGATTATTGATCAGACCTTAGCGTGTACAACTGACTAGAAGGACATCGTCTGCATAAGCAATATGACTAATACCTAAATCCTTATAAAAATAACTTGGCGAAAGACTACGAAGACAACCTTCTAAAACAAATTTAAAAGTATAAGGTGAAAACATCCCTCCCTGTCGCACTCCCCGTCGGGCAGAAATCGCATTTCAAACATCATTATTCCATTTAATACGGACATTTGCAAGACTATACCAATACCCTAGTAATATCTTTATAGATCATTTGGATTTTATCAGCGATGAAGATTTGAAATATTGACCGTTCAGCTGTTCACTCAGCTTAAACATGAGTACATTGGCTATCAAAGTTTGACAGATGTTCGGACTGCTTTGAACGTAATTCTATAAAAGAAATTAACACATTTTTATAGTTTAATTTACACGTAGAACTCAAAACCTATGAAAATACCAAGGGTTATAATTCCTATATCACCATGCGAAGATACGGTACAATGATTCCAATTTCTTTGCTATCTGTATTGCATAATTTAGGGGAGTTTTTTTTTTACAATTCTTAAAATAGGGAAATGGCACCGAAACACTCAACTAAATTGACCTCAGTCATGGTTAATGACTAAATTCATCTGAACTAATTCAGGTTAATTTACCTGATTTAATTTATAAAAAGTTGATCAAAAATCGTCAAAGATGTAATTTAGCATGGCATATTAAGTTGTGTCACAATCTAAATAGCTGATAAACTACATTTAAAAAAATATTTTGTGTGTTTGATAAAAAAAATACTAAATGTAAAATATAAAAAAAATGTAAAATATTAATATTAAATGATAAATGAGTAGCCGAATTTTGCTCAAAATGTCATACCTATGAAAGCCTCATTAGTTACATTTACATCAATTAATAAAATAAGAAACAAAAAATGAAAGGCAAAGCCATTTTTGGCTTAGTCTGCGTTTGGCTTTGTTTTACGAATAAAGGCTCTCTGCTTTTCAATAGTTGAACTAAGAATCCCATTCACATCATAGGTGCATCAAAATCTAACAATTTGAGGGACATCAGAACATTTCCCCTAGTAAAGGGGAGGTTATGATTTAATAACAAACTACACTTTCAAACCCTAACTTTATGGTGTTTTGCTGGCACATAAAAAGATGAAGAATATAAAGAATTTTGGAATAATTCCAAAAATTCCAAAGTATAGGTAGAATATAGCATGACTTATAGAATAACATTAAGTTCATTTAAATATTCAAGCAGTTTGTAGTAACAAACCATAAATAGCGACTCGGCCCAATTGTAACCAAAACTCTAAAAAAAGAATTTTGACAGCAATTAATACATCAAATGAATTGGCTTTTATGCTGATTCCAAATATATATATGGCCAATTTTTGTTTTTTCCTATTTCTGCATATACGCCCTTTTTCCATTAATATCGTATATTTGCTATACTTTGTGCTAAGTAAAATGGCATACGGTTGAATTAGAACACATCATACCCAGCAATAAATGATTTCATAACTGAAATTAAGGACTTAACCAGGATTTATTTTGGAGGGGGAAGGGAAGGGATAAATAAATTTGTAACAGAACACTTCGAAAATTTGTTTACATGCAATATAGGATGCCTCCTACCCCTTGGAAATGGTCTTGACTTGCACAGAAACATGTAAAACCACTGAGGGACAAAAAAATGTTTTTCATTTTGATGTTCTTAGTATTTTAAAGGCCATAAACTTCATATTCATGTCAAGGTCACTTAACCTGGGGGTCAGTATTGAAACCTGTTTAAACATAGTTTACAAGAAATTTACTACCATAAAGCTGATTCACTAGACAGCTTAGTAAACAATTTGAAATTGGGCATTTAATCTAAGTCAGACACTGATTCAATGAGACTCAAGAGGCTTACATTTATAAAAAGAGGCTCAGACACCCTGGTATAGGTTGGGTGGCCAGTTCTCTGCTAAGAATTGATCAACAAGTGGACATTTGAATTACCACAACTTGGGGTCAAACAAGTTAAAGGAACAAACTAAAAAATCATTTATATCTTTTTTTTTTATAGAACACAATTGCCACATAATTACCTGGTTGATAACCAATATTTCTGAAGTGACTCCCTGGTTACCAAGGAATCTTTTCATATAAGGAATAAATTCTAGAAGTTCTTCAAGTCTGTCTCTAACAGGGATGATTAAAGCCAACTTGTGAATTGGCTTTGGGATGCCTTCAGATTCAGTACTGATAACTTCTTTCCTTTTATTTGGACATGGAGGACACACAACTAAAAGACAAAAAAGAAAACAGTCTTAGATTAGCATCTTGAATTTTCTTTAAAAATCGTAAACCTAAAAAATGTTAATTAAGTATGTAAACTCTTACATGCAAATACTAATTTTATCCTTGTATTTTTCTATATAAATAATTTTTCAACATAGTTAAATACTAAAATAATAAAATTGAAACTAGTATATTTATACACAGCAAAATAAATAGCTTTTCTGGTCATTCACAAAATAATGAACTTCCGGATTATTTGCTAGATTATTTTCAGAGAGAGTTCATTGAAAAAGTTCATTCAAAGTCTCGATGTATTAAATCCTCTTAAATAGACGACTATTTATTCAATTTGTCAAATAAGTAGGTTCTGCACTCAAAAAGTATTCACATTTAATTGTTATTCTTTTATTGAAGTCTCTGTGGATTATTTTTAAGTAAAGAATTGCAAGGTATTCAATTTTCTTTCTGGTAACAAAGTCTCTGCTTGTAATTATGGTATCAGTATCTTAACAGCCCTGATTAATCTCCATTAAATATGATGTTGTTCTTCTGTTGTGCACACTACATTAATTAGCTCATATGTTACACACTAGAAAAGCAGTAATAGAAGCCATGCTAGTCAGCATATTAAGCATTATGTAGGCAGAAAATTTGATAATGTGGGATAATGAACAAAAATGAGCACCTGACTATTCAATTCCAAATAAAATAGGCATAACTACTTTTAAATGTAGGGACAAATGGAAGGTCTACATTCCCTTAGTGTGCTTTTGAAGAGGAGGAGTACTTAAGAGGGGTAAGAGACACAGAGTTAATGTTTGGAAGGGGGCACTGATAAGAAATTGGTTCTCCATTCCCTAACCCAATGATTAGTGCAATTTTTGACCTTCCAGGGGGCAAATGTCCCTAAATTCACCCCTTGGGGAAGGATAACACTAAAGTAGGGTATCCTTCAGTAATGAAAAGATATATTCAAAATGATTCCATATTTTGTGAACTTAGAAGGCAACTAGTGCTGAATTTTTTAACAGAGTTCTGTTGATGCCATAATATTTTTGTAGCAATTGTACCAGCATCAGTATTACTAGAATCTACTTCAGTGGCCTTTGGGCTTAAAGATTCTGTAAATGTGAGTTGAAGTTAATCCTGAAGACCTTGGTTCATCCTCATTTGAAGCTTAATTATTTCCTTTAGTGCATTTGGATATTAATTGCAATAGCTTAACCAACATATAGATCAATACCCATATATAAGGTCATCTTTAGGGGGGAGAGCTTCCAATTTTCAACTCCTTCCCACCTTAATTGCAGAAAACTATTTAAAATAAGTACCTCTTGGCTGCTTCACAGCTAAAAAGTGTCCATAACAACTTTTGTGCCAATTTGACCTTCCTCCAAAATCAACATCCTACATACAGCCCTGCTTGGCACATATGCAAGATTTCTCTTTTTTTTTAGGCATAGGGAATAAAAATTTCGTTTGACATAAAATTTCATTTGAATAAAAAGCATAATTTGAATAACACAATGGAGCCTGGGCCCCATTGTGCATGTCCATTTGGCTATATTTTCAGATCTATGGGAAGCTGATTGCAGTTGGCCTATAGGCTACTTACAGGAACAGTGCCTCTTACTAGGATATCATATCCAGTTATGGCACCCTCTAAATTTGGCTCAACATAGTGCACCTAGTGCACAAAGTCATATCACTTTTATATATTATGTATTATGACTAAACACTTTTTTCTGTAGATACTTGTCAAGATGGTTTTTGAAGCTGTTTAGAGTTGATACTGACACTACTTCTTTGGGTAATGAGCTCCAGTCTTAAACTGCTCTAACTGACCAGAAAGAAGATCTTTGTCTAGTTGATGCTGTTTGTTTCTGGATTTTTGCAGAATGACCCCTATTCAAGGCTGTACCCAGTAGGGGGGGGGGGGGGGGTTGACCTACCCCAAAATCTTTGTCTGACTCAAAAAAACGTAACAAAAATGGATATAAACAAATTTTGTATGCGTTTTTTGAGTAAAACCCCCTCTATTGGTGGAATTTTAGCCCCAAGGTTTCACAATCAGTGTGTGAAATGACTGAGATAGTGTTTGTTCTTGCTAATGTGAGGGTGTCATTGATGTTTTTTGGCTTGGGTCCAATCCATAATGTCTTGCACTTTTTAGCATTGAAGCTTAATCCTAGGCTCTCAACATTGCTATTCAACATGTTAATGTTGCTCTGCAGGATGGTTATATCTTCTTGTTTTGCCACTGGTCTGACAATCTTTATGTCATCTGCAAAGAGATTGACAGTTTCAATACAGAAGTAACTTTAAAGGAGACCACATCCTAGTTTCATTCAAGGAGATGAGACAGTTTCATTTTAAAATAAATCTAAAGTGCTGAAAGCTATATTTTCATTCAAATTTGGAATTTCTTTTCATTAATTATACAAATCCCACTGTCCTTTTCTAAATTGCATCCATTCTTAATGGCAATAATTCTAATAAGAATAAATTGTGGTACCCACACAGTTTTTATATAATGGGTTAAGTCTACAAAATGGCAAAGACACAATACGTAAAGACAAAATGGTATGGCGAAGACTACATCTTGCTTTGTATCAATCTTGTTTCAAGCCATGTAGGCCTACCTTTAAATTGAATTAATGCTGACAAAATCAGAAAATAGAAAAATGCCTGTGAAATAGCCTATAGAATTTTGGCTAGATATTTGCATATTACAGGGGGAGGGGGGGGGGAGGAAAAATATAGTGGAATCACTTTCAAAATTTGTTAACTACAATTTTAACATATTTTATGAAGTAAGACTTTATTTGGTAAAATTCTACTTTAGCTACTTTTGGCTATCCTGGAAAGGGGTTAGGTTAGGAAAATGAAACTTTCAAGGATGGTTCTACAGGCTAAAGTATGTCCTATGAAGTTATTTTGAAGTACCTACCTCTACTACTCCTCTCTCTAGAGAGTTCTGAAATTTGCCTACATGACAGGTCTAGGCTATACTTATTGAAATTTTGACAAAACAACATTTTACCTTAATTTTCAGTTATTAGTTTCTTTTTCTCTGGCTTTAGTTCTGAAAATACAATTCCTGTTTCTAGAGTAAAATTTTAAGCCATATGAATGGTTTTTTTTTCAAAATTTAGGAAATGTATTTGCATATCTTTAAAACCTTCTAAATTGGGATTCAGCAAAGTTGTGAAACTGAAAACAATCTTTTTGTACTTCATTTAAGCAAAAGATCTTTTTAGCAAGGTTTCACTTTTCTAACACACAGCTTTTTAAAGGTCAACATACTTTAGCCTGAATACCCATTGCTGAAAGTTTCATTTTCATAACCTACCTCCATTCCAAGATAGCCAAAAGTGGATAAAGTAGAATTTTACCATTTATTTCCTTATAGTTTCTTTCTCAATAGCCCTAATGCTAGGCTTGTACCCCATTTTCTCCTTTTTTATGCTCTTTACAAATATAATAATCCTTTTTGTCAGAAATGAATTTTACCCCCACCCATATTTATACAATTCAGGGTATATATTTGCACATTAGGGGGGTGGGGGTAAATTTTATTTCTGATGTAAATGAGAGGTAAGTTAAAACTTTCCCCCCACCTTCTAATGTGCAAATATATACCCTGAATTGGTATATAGCCTATAGGGGTGGGGGCTGAAATTCATTTCTGACAAAAATGATTATTAGGCTATATTTGTAAAGAGCATAAAAAAGGCATCGAGTGGTGTATTCACTTTATCCCTAACTCAATAGCCTAATATGATTTGGTAAATATTTACACAAAGATAAAACTAATTTGCAGATAACATAAAAAAGATGCAACCACTAACCATTTGTTTGTTTACATTCTACTTACAAACAGAAAAACTCAAAATTTTCCACAATCTCTAATGGACAAAACAACAATAGAGGCCGAGAAAATGCAAAATGCCCAGTTTTTGCGAGAGATAAATTTCAAACTGGACTTATTACCAGCACTTTCGGAGAAAGTTAATGCAATTCCTGGACTTTCGGATAGCATTGCTGCCTTACAAGTACAGATGAATAACATTAGTACACAGCTATCTAGCAATGCTGAGACAATTGAAGAAATTAAAAAAGAGCTGGAAAATGTGAAATCAGACCTAGTAATCACATACGAACGAGCCAACCAGCTCAAAGCAGAGCAAAAAAGAACAAATTTGATTATATATAATTATATTCCACAACACCTTGGCGAGTACACTGGGAATCAAGAAATAATGGATTTATTAAACTGTACTATGTCATTTCTCAAAATAAGTCCAGGTGATGTATGTGACATTTTTAGATTGAAATCAGGGCCAGTAGTAGTGAAGCTAAACTTGGTTGAAATCAGAGACTACATCTTAAGAAATAGTTCCTTATTGAGAAATGTAGGTCTATTGGTGGCCCCAGATTACACAGCTAAACAAAGAGAAGCCCATAAACACTTAAAGGAAATTATGAATCTTGCACAGAACAACAGCCATGATGCAAAGATACAAGGTGACAAGCTGTTTATCCAAGGCCGACTATTCAGGTACAATGGAAAGGCTGTGATTGAGGTTAAAAGTAACTTGGTGCCAGTTAAAAATCTTGGTCCACCTCCTAGTGCTAGGCTCCCAGATGACCCTGCTGTTATCCCAATGGGGCTAGATAGTGATGCCAAGACAGTGATACCATCAACAGTAACTGCAACTAAAAGACCTGCTAGTGCTGTTATTAGTCCTAATGACCTTCATCAACCAGGCACTCATAACGTGGCACCCAGAGGAAACCATTCTCCAAGAATAGGATTTAACAGAAGACCTTGCAGTGGTTTTTCCCATGATTTTGTTGATAATAGACAGCAAGTGCTAACAGATATTAATAGTTGCAGTCATGAGTATTACCATTTTGCCTTTTCCCTGACAGAGGCCAGGAACAAGAAACTCCAAGAAGAGGCTAGTGATATTAATGCACTGACAGAAACCGTAGACGCATAGGAATTAAAGAGCCATATACTGAGTTTAGTGTCATGGAATATAAAAGGACTATGTGATAAGTTGCCTTATTTATATGATGAATTACTTTTGTTTGATGTGATTTCGTTTATTGAAACATGGAACAATCATTCTCCTATATCACCTCTCCCAGGGTATTTGGTTGAACAGGTTGTGCATAAACCAGCAAGAAATAATAGACATTATGGCGGTATTTTGGTTTTGATTAAATCATCAGCTATTGATGGTTATGAAAGAGTTAATAGTAGATCTGAAAACTTACTTTGGCTGCGTATTTGTTTTAAATGTGGGAAGAGATTAATTTTGGGTGTTGTGTATATCCCTCCACAAAATAGTTTGTATAGTTGAGAAAATGCTAGGGAAATTTTAGATGATGAACTGTCACTAATACAAGAAAGTTATAGTGATTTTGAGTGCGTTTTGATGGGGGATTTTAATGCTTATACCGGTGTTGAGGTTGAGGTTCCAGATTTATTAATCCCAGATTTAGGAGATTTGGTCCCTATGAAAAAAGAAAAATAAATGTTTGGGGAAGAAAGCTCCTGACGCTTTGTGGGGAAAATGATCTGATCATTGCAAATGGAAGGTTTGGAAATGATAAGGGTCTGGGCGAGTTCACTTGCCTTTCGGGCCCAACTCCAAGTGTTGTAGACTATGCGCTGATTAATATGAAATTTGCACCTGAATCGATTGATATGGATGTACTAGATTTAGTTGGATCTGATCATAGAGCTATTAAGCTTGAGTTGAAGACTGGGAAGCTTCAGGATGATGGTCTTCAAGTTAGAAATTTATGTAATGGGGAGCTTAGATTAGAGGGCTTAGGAAAACGAATTAGATATGATTTAACCAATAATGATTTTGAAACATTTAAAAGGGAGCTTATGAAGTTGCATGTAACAAATAAGTTGAAAGCGTTAGAAGAAGATGGAAAAGATATACATGGTATAATTACAGAGTTAAATGAAATAATTTGCAGTTGTGCAGTATTGTGTAACCTGACAAAAAAAGAAAAAAAAAATGAGCAATATTTTGATTTGGAATGTAAGTTAATGAAAGAAAAGTTCAGATATTTATTGAGTCATTTAAAAGAATGTGATAGAGCTGAAGATCAAAGTTTAAGATTAGCTGAATATACAGATAAAAGAAGAGATTATAAAAGGTTAATAAAAAGGAAAAAAGAGTTTGAGAATAAGAAGAAACTGTGTATTGCAGATGATTTTAGAAATAAAGATCTTAAGAAGTTTTGGGGTTATATAAGGAATGATATTGGAAATGAAAAAGGAAATACCCAGGTGGCTCCAGACACCAATTCATGACCTGATTACCTAGAAGGCTTGGAAGGTGATTGTGCAGAAATACAAGAGGTAGCACATACCCCTGAGATGGTTGTTCATCCTATGAAGGAATATGATTATGATTTAGTAGGGGAAGTGAGTAATAATGACATTAAGTTTGTATTTAAGAATTTAGAAGGAGGTTTGGCTGCGGGTGTTGAGGGTGTACCAGTAACGTTATTTAAGAATTTTCTTTCAATTTTTATGTTGATAATTGTTTTCCTTTGTAATAAGGCGTTAACTTCAGGACAATGGCCAAATGAGTGGAAGAGATCATTGCTTATGCTGCTTTTTAAGAGAAGAAACCCTAAGTTGCACATGAATTATTGTTTAATAGCACTTGTCCCTGCTTTAAGTAAGGTAATGGAGAAAATACTAGATACCAGGCTTTCTAAATGGTTAAATAAAAATAATATAATACATGAAGAACAAGGAGGTTTTAGGACAGGGTACAGGACAGTAGATACAATATTTACTTTAAAAGCATTAATTGATAAATTTGGAAAGGGCAAAACTTGTCTTTATGGGGGATTTCTGGACCTCCACAAGGCGTTTGACAGTGTCAACAGAGAGCTATTGAAGGATGCCCTGTTTAGAATTGGCCTCCCTCATTTGTTTGTGAGATTGATAGTGAGTATGTATACTTGTGTGAGTGGAATTGTGTTAGTTGGTAACAGGTTTTCTAGGCTTTTTAATATTAAGCTGGGAGTAAAACAGGGCAGCACTCTTTCTCCTAAATTGTTTAATATTTTTATAAATGATGTTGTTGATTTTCTAGAGAATAGATGGGCTCCAACAGTTAGTCTAGGGACCCATAAACTATCACTTTTATGATTTGCAGATGATATTGCTTTGGTGGCTAGTACACCACAAGATCTGCAGATGCTTCTGAGTCTTATAGAAGAATATTTGCAGATGAAAAAATTAAGGCTGAATGTTGAAAAGAGTGAAGTTGTTATTTTAAAAAAAAGGAAAGCAAGTGGCAAAGATAATTATAGATTTAAAATTAATAATAAGGAACTGAAAGTAAGTAAAAGAATAAAATATTTAGGATTTGTTTTATTGGAAAATGGAAGTTTAAAGAGTCATGTTTATGAAATAATTAATAGAGGCAAAGTGGCCATGTCTGCCATTTTTAGAAATCTGACAATAATGGGAATTAAAACCCTAAAAATGCACAAAAGGATATTTAATATGCAAATTTTACCAGTACTAGAATATGGAGCAGAGATTTGGGGCCAAGAAGCAGCACAGAAGTTGGAGTCCCTCCAGCTCCAGTATTACAAAAGACTGTTTGGATTACATCAGACAACTCATTCACAGATTCTGAAAGGTGATCATAAATGTCTCTTGATCCAGTTTTTTTTTTGTATATGTATGTTTTTTTTTTTTTGTATATGTATGTTTTTTTTTTTATTATGTGGTTTATAATAGTGTCTTATTTTGATTTGTTGGCCCTTTACAAGCTGAGCTTCTTGGGCGTATAAAAAACCTTACATTTGTAATTGTTTTTTTCTTTAGTATTAATAAATTGATTGATATGGGCCTGTTTTTGTTAAAACTATGTAGGTCTATTTTGATGCTTAGATTTTGGTTGAAGCTCATTAGGTGTAATGAAGATAGACTAGTAAGAGCAGCTTATTATCAGATGTTGAGATATGGTTAAAAAAATGTTGTGACCACCCCAAATAAGGTCATTACTAGAAAGAGTAGGAATGCCTTACTTATGGAATGATGGTCTTGGTTTCCATGATCTACCACCAAATTTAGTAAGCCAGGTACAATTTATCTTAGAGGGTCAAGAAATTCAGTATTGGCAAGGGCTGGTTTTAAATTCTGCTACATTAAATCATTATAATCCGGTAAAACCTAGTTTTGGAGAGGAAATTTATTTTAAATTTAATTTACCAGCTATGATTTTATGTTGATGGATTCAGGTTAGGGTGAATTGCCTTCCAATCCAGAGCAGGCAAATGGTGTTCGACAGGGGGATAGTACATCCTGATAGTTGGTATGTGTGTCCTCTTTGTAGAGATGAGGATGAAGATTTGGACCATTTTCTCCAAAAGTGCCCAGTGCTCTCTGATTTAAGGGAAAATTACTTATATGGGATTGTTTTGCTGCTTCCTGGTATTTTACAAAGTAGGCCTAGTAATCTAACCACAATATATTGTATTGGTGCGTGCATAGAGAAGGGATTAGAAAGAAGGAAAAGTTTTTACAATTAATTATTATTAATTATATAGAATTACATTTATATTCTTGATAAATTACCATAAGGTATATTTTGCTATGTATCCTGTTAATGTATGTTTTGTAATTTGTTCTGTTGTGATTTCTCACAACATTCATCAATTTTTGTGTGAATATGGCTCTTGGGCTTTGGAAATCCACGATCTATCTATCATAGACTGGTCTACCATAGGCTAGCCTATAGCTTTGACCTTACTTTTAGTGCAAGGAATACTCATGTCTTCTGAACTTGGACCATGGTCAAATGTAAATCCGAAGGAAACTAGCAGAATAGGAATAAATAAAGTCAGTAGAATACAAGTCAAAAGAATTTGAATGAGTTTCATCTTAAGGACCATATTTTAAAGCATTTATGGGATTCAAATTCTACAAAAGTTCCCACAGCGCTGTTGATTGTAATAAAAGTAGTCAGTGGAGCTTGCATAAAAAAACAGGCGAAAAGTTAGAGGTATATTAAAACCACAGACAAAACGCTTCTATAGAGATGTTTGACTAAATAATTTTTTCGTACCAATCAATATGTGGCTTGCGATTGTCTATCCTTAGTTTCTCAGAATTCTAGGAGGCAGTAACGTCATCACACAACCTAAAGGCACCCAGAGAGCCGATCTGTTTTTCTGAACATTGTAGCGTAAGGCAAATAGACATCTGTATATACCTTTTGTCGGCGATTAAAACCTCTGATTCGAAACTAAAGCATATTTTGCAATGAATCAAAAAGAGTTTTCCAGGGATTTTAAATATCCTACTTTGTGATAATTTTTGATAAGAAGATAATTCTTGATGAGAAGACTAGTAAACGTATTTGTAGAAACCAGCCGTTGACGTCGTATCCACGATCACTGACAGGATAGGGAAATGAAGCTGTCCAATAAGTACTATAAATGCCCTGAAAGGTCTATTCTAGACACTCTGAGGTCATTGTGGTTGCAGTAATAGCAGAATTTTAATTTAAGAATTTTCAAAAAAGCTTGGAACTCCCTCAAAATGGCTCCGGATCAAAAGAAAAAGTGCAACGTTGAAATCTTCATGGATAAAAAAACTAAACTAAAGATATCATTACAAGTTCATCAATGGATTTATGCACAATTTTAAGCATAAAGGACATATCAGGACATAAGCATAAAGAAAAATTATGCACTCCATGATCATGGCTGCTGCGATATCTGTAACCTAGTAAAGAACGAACAATGGCCCATAGTAATGAAAGGTTAAAAAACGCGCTAAAAAATAAGTAGAAACTGACCAGTAAGAAAATTTTGACATTTATAATTTATTCAAGAATGGTAACTATTTATCTCAATTAGTCTTAGTACTAGAATGTTTTAAAAACCTACTTATGGGAATTTTGAATGTTTGTTAAAGAGCATTGTCAGGTGTGTTTAACGAAAAAAATTGCAATTATTTTAGTTACAGAATCCACTGGAACTTAGTAAAGAGCGGAGTTCAGCCCATAGTAACTGAAAACTCACAAACGCACTTCGAAGAAACACTATCAAATGAATTACCATTTAGGTCCATTCAGGAATATTAGCTAATTTATCAATTAATTTTAAGGTTAAATGTTTTTACTATAAGATACAAAATAAAAAATAACCCAAGTGAGTCACATCAGACAGATTATAACGTCAAACAGATAATGCATCCATAGTTAACAGCTACTACAGTGCATCGGCTTTGAGACTCTTCTCTGGAGACGGAGGATTGAAGTTTAAATCTCTGTGTAGTCTAACGTATTTTGAAGGATGAGTAGACTTTTTAATCTTTTTGAAAATTAGTAGCCTAGTCAGTTTTTGTCTAAAAAATGTAAAAAAAACCGCACTAAAATAAATTTGACAAAGAATTATAGAAAATATGAAAAAATGTCTTAAAAGAGACAAACATGCGGCTAAAAGAACAGTGCCCAAGCAAACGTAATTGTAAGTTTTCTTGTAATCCAGATTTTACTACCTTGATCATGGTGCAGTGGTATCTGCAACCTATTAAGGGACCTCGGCCCATAACAACAAAAATTAAAAAAGGAGCTAAAAAAAACCAATAAACTGGCCAGTGAGAAAAAAAAATAGTAATTTCTAGTTGATTCAGAAATTTTAACTGTTACCTCGACTAGCCTTGATAAAATAATATTTTAAAGACCAAAATGTGGTAATTCCGAAAAAAAAACAGCCTGAGATCCTTAAAAAATTGCGTCGGATATGTATAGTTGGAAGTGCACTATTAATGGGAGTCTAATTCTTGCTCAAATTTTGAATTTTAGCTCTTAGTTGGGTGGAGATAATTCTGAGCTAAAGTAAAAGCTCTACTTCTTTTCTAAGGACTATTTTTGATCTTATGGTTCTATGGCTGTCAGTATTTTTGGGAGAAGCAGTAGAAGAGATTGAGTTGATATAATCGTACTATTAAGTGTGGCTGGTTTATCGGCTCACAACATGGATTCAGTAAATAGGAAGAATAAAATTAATAAGTAGAAAAATAAAGCAAAGAAGATAAAATTCTGGCGTGAGAATCGATTGTCGAAATACTGACGCGATTAAAATCTCGACCCGTCAAAACCTTAGTTCTTAGTGCGAGATTCATAGTCAGTGAATGCAGCCTTACCTTCTTAATGTCTAATTCAGGTATGTTAATTAAGTTTATGTTGGGTTTGATCCAACATAGGTTGGTCAATAAAAGTGAGTTAAATTTTCTACGCTCCACTTTTCGATATTACCCGGACCCTGTTAGGTTTGGAAAGACAGTTTTAGGTTAATGTCATTTTGATTTATACCGGAGGATCTACCCCCCTCCAAAGGTATATATAAAACACTGGTGGCATGGGACAAATGCTGTGCCGCTTACTCCCCACAGATCAAAGAGACACTTGTAGCAGCCGCACTAGTCGTAGCTGTGGCATTACAACGATATAAATACTGGTAGGAGCAGTACTCGTAGAATCTGTGGCCTGGCAAATATAAACCACAGGTGGCCACGGCCGCGTGGCGCAAATATTGGGGTATTGGAGGAGCATGGGCAGCTTTGTTGACCTGGTGCTATAGTGAGTTGTTGTTAGTAGCAGTTATGGTAACCTTATTGGTTTACCAATAACGTCTATTAATTCGTTAATTAATTACTCTTCTGGCAGGGTTGCCAACTTAAATACTAGACCATAATTTATTTGGGTGGATCCAAAACTAGTTTGGATTGGTACAAACAAGGGTTATATTTGGTCAATTTTAAATGAATCCAAAACATGTGTTAATTTTCTAGTTGCTGGTGTCAACATAGTTGACACCCTTTTACCCCATTGATGAGGAGATAATAAAAACCAGGACTTATTCTGAAATTTTCTCCTTTTTTATTTATTTATATTATTATGGAAAAGAAAGGGGAAGTTTCAGAAGCCCTCTTCCATTTTACGGTGCTGAATTGATTATGGGTATGTAACATAGTCGTTTTGAAATAATACCAACACCTACACTCTCTGACTCCTTTAGGATATTCCAACTAACCCTATTTAATTTGCCTTTTGAGGCTGCAATCAATATTTTAGACTCTTTTATAACATTGAGGGTGAGCATCATCTAAAAGTTAGGGTATTTTCTCCGGGATTTCCTTTTCTTTATTTGTTAACATCTTTATCTTTGTCGAAATTAAAATGGAGAATTTTGTGGGTCCCTCTAGATCTAACGAAGCTGATTCCTGGTATACAACTTAGTCATTTTGAAATAATACCAAGGCCCTTTCCCTTCAGAATTAGCCCTATGCCCTATCGGGTTTTGTGCGATCTTGAGTCAAAGTTTTTTTTTGTGTTTAGTTTTGTTTGTGTTTTGTGTTTATTTGTTTTATATGTGTTTATTTTTTACGTATTGTGCTATTTTTCTCCGAGAAACTTATAAAACAAATATTGCTTTCTTTAAAAATCAAACTTTTTGATGTGAAAAAGCAGAATCTAATTATTCACAAGCTATTATAGAGATTAAATTTGAAGTCCAAAGAAGTGTTTTAAAACTAATCATGAAATATCTGTTAGGCCTGAGTTATGTACCTGTTCGATGAAATTAAATTTTGAATGTAATGATTGGTTTTTGTCGTGTATTTTTAATTGGTGTATGAACTTTTTTGCGACTTTGGGGAAACTTTCATTGGTTTTGCTTGAGGTAGAGTCCCCAATAACTTTTACTCTATATACTGGGTAAGTGTCCTGAATATTGGATAAATTAACCCAATCTTCATGGTAAAATTTTCAGCAGTTGTTACATTTTTGTTAAACTGTATATCCGTGATTGTTTAAGGTGATTTTTTAAATCCTTTGATGTTAAGTTATGAAGCTATCCAATAGCTTGAATTTGTCGTAAAATCCGCTTTAAATGCTGTAGAAAAATTTCCGGGGGAGGGGGAGGGGGTGATACTAATCTAAAATTTGAAGTTTTGGCTAGTTACGCGAGGGTCATTATCTGATGTTGAACAAACTTTTATTTTACTGTGAACAGTTCAAGGCATTGCGGCACAATTAAGAATTTGGCCTTAATATCTTTTTCTACCTCTATTGGTATGTTCCGTCACTTTCCAAGAATATATTAACGAATATATTAATTATCGAATGATATACTATAGGCTCAGTAATAATCATTTTATCTGCAAGAAAATTTGCATTGCTCATTTTTAATCTACATGGTGGGAAGAAAATGTAAGTGCCCGTGTCGAACACCTTCTTTTTTTTATGCCAATGTGAGATTAGTGACAAAATTCAGAGGAAATGAAACATAGAAGAATTTATGCTCTATTTCTTCTCCAAAAATGGCTTAATTTTAAAATCATTACAAATGGGATAACATTTCAGATTTCTTAAAGACAAATAAAAACATTTTTTTGCCCCTTGAACCAACTTTAGGTCTTTTCATGCCTAAAACCCGCGCTAAGTTTTTATTTTGGATGTTTTCGAAATTATGAAGTTTATTTGGTACTGTGACATTTTCGTCAGTGTTGCCACGTTGAACCATGAAGATAAACAAGCAAAACTGATTTTGAAATTTGACAACGCTTTTCGTCCGCAAAAATTCAAACATAAACATTTATTAATCTCCAAAGACAACTGCTCTTTCACAGGAAAGCTGTACTTTCTTAAACTGTTTGGTACCATATGTTTTTGCATATTTTTGCTGATTTTCATTCTTTGTTTCTTTTTTTTTAATTTGGTGCCCGCTACTACCAAAGAATGTAACGATTTAACGAATGAAAACGATGGATGGAGAACTTCCACTTCGACAATGTCAAGATAGCCCAGTTGTCACGTATCGCACCAGATAGAGCAACGTACCGAGCCCTTACATATGAGCTAGCAAGAGGTGTGGCCCCAAATCGTCCCAAGAGGATGGCCGGGACCTAAGTAAGTAAGTAGTAAGTACTACCGAAGATTGATTAACTGTATATGGAGGTTATTTTTTTAAGTAAAAGCTCAACACTGGATTTCTTGTAATGTTTGAAGATAAAACATAATGGCTATGTAAGCTTAACAAACAGTTAGATTTCATTTCGACGATCCTTGGTACTTTAATAAAGCTGACAAGAATCTGGTAAAATAAACAATAACAAAAAACGACTGTTTTTGGTTGTCTGTAAACACGCCTTCTTTTGAAATATCATTTGGGTAGGACCTTCCAAATATACAGTTTGAAAATTCTTGTTTGACCTAGATGTCAACAAGGTGTTACTTGTTTCTTTGGTTAAAAGACGTGACTTACAGCTTAAAAGAACTGGTAACCTGGTAAACTGGTAACCGCTCTACTATGTGCCTATTTTAATCGCATGAAAATCATGTCTAAAATAGGAACAATCTTGATATCGTCACTATAGGTCAGGGGAGGAGGTTCTCCAGCATGCTATCTGTTGCCTCCTCGGTCAACTCTCATTTCAGCTGGCTGGTACTCAAATTCCTCTTTCGGTTTTCTGGCTTCTTCTATGTATTCAGGAACTGTTGAATGTAGTCATTTTTGGAGTTTTTTTTTTTTATCCATTTTTGATTTTCAGCTCATGTAGTATATTTGTATTAATAACCTGAAATTACAAATGAGAATGTAATGTAACAAAAAATGATCGAATTAATAAATTTGGCATGGGCTGATTACCAATTGAATTATGTTGCACATGGAGGTAAAGGTAAAAAAGGACATGACACTGGATTTGATGGTCATACTGGTATTACTGATCTCCATTTCTCGGCATTTTAAGCCAGGAGCTACACCACTGACCCTCGTTCCAAACCAAATAATCGGTGACACCAGAACTCGCACCTCTACCCCGAAAGACATCAGATTAAAAGTTTAGCACGCTAATGACTCAGCTATTACAGGGAGGACTTAGTTTTAATATGAATGAAGTCCCAATAAACTGTCAATTTGCTAGACTTAGGCTATATTAGATTTTTATTCCGATTTCAGATATAGATCTTCGATCTCAGAAGCCGGGCGACATGAAAAAGAATGTTTGTGCTGACACCATTTGTTTTCAAGTATCTCCGACGGTATCAGTTTCTGACATATGGCTAAGGAATAGAGGGTGAATCTCCCTTCACTACCAAGATTGGACCAATGACCTCCCCCCTTCTGTTCTGAAAAAATGACAAATTATGACCTCAAAAATATACTTTTTTTCGAATTTTAACCCTGGTTGCGAACTTAAGTCTCTCTAGATTGTGTGATAGATGACCAAAGCAGAGGCTTTAAACATGGGAGTATATTCGAGCAATCTGTGCAAATACATCCGTCTCGTAGGGTTAATTGAGCTAACCTGATCACGAGGTTGATCTAGTATTAACACCTTGTGGCTTACCAAACGTTCTCAAAAAATTATGATAGGCTCACCATTTATTACCCTGTTAGTACGCCAATTTGGATCGAGATACACACACCCAATCGTTTCCTATTTTGCAAAAAATATTTTTTTAAGGGTTTTCTGTTTAGAGTTTAACATGGTTCACAACAACATGGTTTCATGAAGAAAAAACCTCACACAGGAATATTTTAGAGCAGACGGTTGAACCACCTGTTTTATTTTTCTGACATAGCTTAATATTGTAAATAATTTGCAATAACAGTATTAATAGAACGATAAAAGGATAATGCATCGTTTTTCTTATGTCACAGAGGGGAGAAGAGGATCAGTGTAGTAATGAGGCGGTGGTTACTTCCAAATCACCGGCTGCTTTGACTGTCTACGATTTACCAGATGATCTTTTTGAATCCGCTGAACAAACACCCAGAACTGTCAAGAAATTTCTTAGAGGATTCAAGACTTTTCAACGGAAAGGGAATCGACCTAGCAAAAAGCCGAAGGATGATTACTCGGAATATTTTGATGATTAACCGAACTATCAGTTTTCCCTTAGATCATTTCCAAAACTATTACAAGCTATAGTAGAATATGTTATAGCATAATACGTAGAATATGGCTTTAAGAAGGAGTAGAACATGGAATAAGTACAAAAATAATGGAATATAAAAGAAAATTTTCTGTTCCTGTTCTTGTTTTGTCTAATATGTTTAACTTGTAGAATGCTCATTGGATTTTTTTAAAACGTTTAACATGCTTAAAAGGCCTTTTAAGTAACAGTTTCTGGGCTGGAGAGTTGACATATTATTAAAAACTTATCAGCTCTTTAGACTTCGTATCTTAATAGCTGAAAAAAAGTTCTTGAATTTATGTATTTTGAGATTATATATTCATAGCATAACATGTAATATGACTGATTCATGAGAATTTTCTAATGGCTTGTCTAATATCTTTGGCCCAAAAATTGTGATTTTCATAAAATAACATGCCAAGAAAGGTTTTTAAGTAACAGTTTTTGGGCTGTTGAGTTACGAACTTAATTAACAGTTAAGAGCACTTATTAAGTGATCGAAGTTAAAAGCAGCTTAAAAGTTAAAATACTACGTATCTTTGTACCCAATGAAAAAACTTATCTTGAAATTGCGCATTTTGAACATATCTTTTACATAATAAAACGTGAAATATGACTGAAGTTTGTTCGTTCATTTTATAGTATAACTTGAAGTGTCACTTGCTCATGAAATTTTTCTGGTATTTGAAGATTCATCAGGGTCTGAATTTTTTGACACAGCTATTGTAATTTTCACGCATTAACATGTGAAAAAGCCGAATAACAAAAACAAAAATAACTAAGTAAGTAAGCAAAAACTTAGGTTTCTTGATAGTTTTTAGCTCTTAAAAATGAAAGCACTTATTAAGCTAATTAATTAAAAAGTTCAGTTGATAAAGTTGAAAGTTAAATAGCTTTAAAGTTAAAAGACTATATGTAGACATGAAAAAAGAACAAATTGATATACAAATAGCATTTATACTTTCTTTGTTAACATTCCTTCTACTTTCTATGCTCCTGTATTCTATATATTTTTCTGTATTCTACTCTTCTATATTCTTTCTACGGTTTTTACGGATAGGAAAATAAATTGAAAACTCTTTAAATTCTAGTTTTGAATATTTAGTCTCAAATGTTTTAAAGCGTTGAGTATTATATCTTAGTCAATATTATATGGTTAAAGTATATAATCTACAAGTATACAAATAATTATATGTTATATAGTTAACAAAGTATTTAACACAGAGAATAAGGAGTTTTAATAACCCGCTCCAAAGTAGGTAACTAGTGACATTCTATGAATAAAATAAAATTGACATTTTTGAATATGAATAAATAAAATAAATAAATAACAAATAACTACTATTAGGGAATGAGTCAAAAGATAGGTAATCTATGTATTGGAGAAGAAATATTTTGGCAGGTATCTTTATCAGTTATCACAAATAATGGAAACATGGATTCTTTAAATTCATACTTAATATATTTATTTTTATGTATTTCAGTCTATACTTTTAATATATTTAAAAACATGTTTTTAGACTGTTTTATCCCGAACAAGTTAAGACTACAACAAAAAAAAGATATCTTTTTAAGGGCTCTTTTTAAAATTTTTAGAACAAAAACTTTATGTGTTGAGAATTGAAACCTGAAAGAGAAGCAGTAGTAATAATGTTAGCATAGAAAATGATAGGTTTTCACTATCATGAAGAGCATATATAATTTTCGATTTTCTATATCATTTAAAATAAAAACGATTTTGAATTGATTGGCAATAGAAATTTAAAACCTTATAGTTACTTTTATAATTACTTATCAATAATTACTTGAATAATAACTATCAGTTACATAGTTATCCTCAAATAATTTCTAATCGGGCCAACTCGCTTTAATCTCTCAACGAAAATTAGCTGAGGTTGGTCAATTAAATTCTAAAAAAAATTCAGGATATTATATTTGAGTCGATTCCGGAAAGTGTCATTCAGCCAATTCAACTAGTTTCTTTAAAATACAAAAGAAAATTATAAATAATAGATAAAAGTTAAGAATAGAAAAAGATAAATACTATTAATAAAAATGTAGAGGCTATGTAAGCTATAATTTAAAATATAGTATCAACGCTTTTCATAAATGTAACAACAAATTCACAGTTTCTAACATTTATCTTGTGATAAATAATGCTGTCTTGTGATAAATAATGCTGTGTTGGGATAAATTGCACATTAATTTTCGTAATTCCCTAAGCAATAGCAAAAGGTTGTGGAATGGTTTAGCTGACAAGTATCTCTAAGTTGGCTATGTACATACTTGTATCCCGTAGACGTTTAATATCAACAACGTACAAAAAGTCTTTGTTAGGCTATTAACAAATGTGTGCCATATTTTTACCTGTTTTTCTTGTTCCTAAAACTTTTAATTTACATTTATGAGAGTATTTGTCCTTGTGCCAAAGTGCTTTTAGTGATTTTTATTGTCTTTATATTTTTTTGTTGTCTTAAGCCAAAGGGGAAGGAAGTTTGACTCACATTGCTGGAAAGAAATACAATTGCTTTTTTTTATTTTAGTAAGAGTAGTATTGCTGCGTTTAAGGTGAAAGCCAGCAATTCATTTTTTTTATCTTGTGACACTTTTAGGCCAAAAATACAAAAAATAATTAAGTCATTACTGTGCCAGGTTTTGTTCAGTTAAGTGGGCGTGAAGGGGAGGGGGGAGGAGGATAATCCATTGAGCTGCAAATTTTGAGAATCCATTTTCCCCTCATTTTTTGTGCGAACATAACTAGTAAAGATACATGCCAAAAGATGTTCCTGTGCTTAGTTGTGACTCACAGTATAGCTGTCTCTCAACCATTGCTTTATTAATAGTTAGTAATAAGGTTAGTATAGTTATTATTAGTTGTAATAGTTACTATTCTGACGTAAAAGCTTATGTTCATTCATAGAACTTGACTAGTTGGCTACTTTCAAGTATGTTGTTTGATATACCCAATTTTCCATTTATATAACCTTGTTTTTTGTTTTTAATTCCACCTCTTCTCAGTAGCACCAATAACTCAAAACAAAAAGTATTTAAACATTAAAAAAAAACTAAATGCCACTTACACTTTCTTTAATTTATTTAAAAATAGCAGCCGAAGAGTGGTCTTCTCATTTTTGTATTACTACCTCTAGACTACAACATAGAGATAACCTTGTTAGATGATATGATATAACAATACTCAAAATGTAATTTTGTATTTAAACACTCAAAGCCACAATCTCAAGAGCTATTATTTGTTGTAGTCTTAACTTGTTGGGGCTAAGATAGTCTCAAAAAATGTTTTTAAATATATTAAAACTATAAATTGAAATACATAAAATTAAAATTAAATACATTCAATATGAATTTTAAGAATTTATGTTTCCCTTGTTTGTGATACCTGATAAAGATACCTGCCAAAATATTTTTTTTCTTTAATACATAGATTACCTGTCTTTCGACTCATGCCTTAATAGTAGTTATTTGTTATTTATTTATTCATATTAAAAAAATATGAATTTTATTTTATTCATAGAATGTCACTAGTTACCTACTTTGGAGCGGGTTATTAAAACTCCTTATTCTCTGTGTTAAATACTTTTTTAACTGTATGATATATAATTATTTGTATACTCGTAGATTATATATTTTAACCATATAATGTTGACTAAGATATCATGCTCATTGCTTTAACATATTTGAGACTAAATATTCAAAACTAGAATTTATAGAGCTTTCAATTTAGTTTCCTATCCGTAAAAACCATAGAAAGAATATAGAAGAGTTGAATATAGAAAGAATATATAGAGTAAAAGGGTATAGAAAATAGAAGGAATGTTAGCAAAGAAAGTATAAATGCTAATTGTATATCAATTTGTTCTTTTTTTCATGTCTACATGGAAGTTATTTTTATTTTTGTCTGTTTGGCAAAATTGTTTTTATTTGGAAAAAGCTGTCAGAATTAATAATTTACAGTAGTTAAAATCGCTCTATATTGTTTCAGAGGCTTTGATAAAGTAAAAAAAACTTTTTTAATATCGCTGAGATATATGCTTTAACGCTTATGTAAAAGTTCACAGAAACAAAAGAGCTAGTTGTTGTGTTCAATGAGAGACATTTGTTTAAATCAGTTTATTGAAGCCAACCGACCTGCAACACAAAACAACAAGCGTAAGCACATAGCAAGCAATACAATGAGAGCATTACAAGCGGCACAAGCATATCATAACAAAGGTAAGCATACAACATCTTTCTTCACATACAAAATAAAAAAAAAACAAATAACAAAACAAAAAAAAAAAAACTCTTCTGAAGCATCATAATCACTATCGTAAATAACCATAGTTCCATTTAGTTATTCACAGATCGAAAATCTGTCTTGGTTTTATGGGCCTTCCATATCTTGACACGTGTGGCCCAGATAGAGTCCCGTTCGTATTAGAATTCCTATTACTGTTCACTGGAACCGGATTCGGAGTTGCAAACGGTGTGGCTGGAACATCAGCATTTTCATCAACTCTAAACCTTGATGGAGTAGCAATAGTCGGACTGGTAGCGTCTAGTTTTTCAGGGGACTCAGTACCCCCAAGTAATGGACCCGGCGCAATGGACTGGCTCTCATCTGAGTCTACAAGTTCGTGTGGAATGTTAATTTCGGTTTCCCCCGGCGCAGTGAATCTAGGCTTCAAATGCACGCGATTTCGTCTGTAAGTATTTCCGTTTTCCGTTTGTACTAGATAAGATCTTGGCTCTGGCATTGACAGAACTATCCCTTTCTTCCAATGCTTATCTTCTTTTGACAGTTTCATCCAAACTGTTTTGTTTGGACTCAGCATAGCTAAGTCTTTCGCATGCCGGTCATAGTAGGTTTTCTGCCTACACTGGTTTCTTTCATGAACCCTGATGATCTCTTTTCTAGGTATTACCTTGGGACGCAGCTGGATAGTTGGTAGAATCGACCTCGGAGTCCTGCTCATGAGCAGTTGAGCCGGTGATGCAGATCCACTGATTGGAGTACTCCTGTACTCAAGGAGACCAAGATAAGGATCCGAATTGGAGTCAACTGCTTTCTGCATGATTCTTTTCGCAATGTCTACTGCCTTTTCTATATGTCCATTCGATTGTGGGAAGTTCGGGCTTGATGTACAGAGCTGGATGTCGGACAGTTGCAGAAAACTAAGGAACTCACTGGATGAGAACTGCGGCCCATTGTCTGACCGAATCTTCAACGGTATGCCATATCTAGCAAAATGTGACTTGAGTTTGGTGATGATTTCCGACGAAGTTGTGCAGTTCAACTTGTCAATCTCGATGAACCGGCTATAGTAGTCACTGGTAATGAGGTAGTTTCTGCCCTCCAATGACAAAGGTCTACACCGATAGCTTCCCATGGGCCTTGGGGTAGTGGAGTAGAAAGCAAAGACTCTCTGGGGTTGTTTGGTGCATATTTCCCACACGATTCGCAGCTCTTTACAAACTCTTCTATTTCATGGTTCATTCCAGGCCAGAAAACCACAGTTCGCGCTCTCTGTTTGTTTTTTTCCATGCCCATGTGGGATGCATGCAGTTGCTGGAGAATGTTTGGCTGGATGGCTAAAGGAATGACAATTCGGTCAGCCTTCAAAATGATGCCATCGACAACCGCTAACTCTTCTCTGAAATTCCAGTATGGGATAACAGGTCTTGGACAAGACTTTCTGACGACAGGCCACCCTTCCTGGATCACTTTGATGAGGGTTTGCATGACTGGATCTCGCTGATTTTCTTTTCGGATTTGCTCCATTTTTGTATCACTAACAGGTATGTGCTTAACAAACGAGTTCACATGAAATTCAATCTCATTTTGAAAATCGTCGCTTTCTTCAGATGTGTGCAGTCTTGACAGGGCATCAGCTACTGGGATATCTTTGCCTCTAATGTAGTGAGCCTCCAAATCGTACGGCTGTATCTGAAGCATCATCCTTTGCAGCCTTGGTGGTGCCTGAGACAAAGGCTTTGACAGAATGGTTTCCAAAGGCTTGTGATCTGTGTACAACTTGACTTTTCGGCCATAAATGTATTGGTGAAATTTCCGACAGCCAAACATGATTGCAAACAGCTCCTTCTCGATCTGTGAGTAGCGCTGTTCTGTCTCATTCAATGCTTTTGAGGCAAATGCTACAATCTGTCCGTGAGTTAAAAGCTCTGCCCCGAGGCCATGTTTTGACGCATCTGTTTTCAACTCTACTTCCTTACTTTGAGCATCGAATGCAGCTAGGTTCTGACAAATAGAAACCTTGATCTTCTCCATCTCTGATTTGTGAGCATCTGTCCACTGGAATGTATCCTGCTTTCCTAACTCTCTTAATGAGTGGTTCAAAGTCGAAAGATTTGGAATGTAACGAGATAGGAAATTGACCATTCCTAAAAACGTCATGAGCTCCTCCTTGCTTGTAGGACATGGCATTTCCTTTATAGCCTGAACCTTCCTTGGATCCGGCTTTATGCCTTCAGCTGTGATGACATGGCCAAAATAAGGGATACTGTGAGCATCAAATATACATTTCTCAGTGTTGAATTTCACTCCTTCCTTTCTGGCCCTCTTTAGCACGCATAAAAGGTTTCTATCATGCTCGTCATCTCTACCAGATACTATTATGTCATCCACAATCACACCTAGACCTTCTAGATTGTTGAACGTTTACTCCATTTTCTGTTGGAATATGTCCTGAGCACACACAATCCCAAAAGGCATTCTCATGTATCGATATCTTCCAAACGGTGTATTGAAAGTTGTCATCAATGACGATGGTTCTGACAGTTTGAGCATCCAATACCCAGACTTGGCATCTAGCTTAGTAAACCTGTTGTGACCATGAAGCCGTGCAGCTATGTCTTCAAAAGTTGGCATGGGGTAAAAGGGTCGTTGTATAGCATTATTTAGATCCCTTGGATCTAAACACAAACGCAGAGACCCATCTTGTTTTTCAACGGTGACAATTGAGTTTACCCACTCAGTAGGAGTTGTAACTTTCTGTATAATACCCTGTTTTTCCAGCTGTTCTAACTCGCTTTTTAGCTTGTCATGAAGGGCAAATGGTATACGTCTCACTGGATGTACAGTTGGCACAGCATCTGGCTTCAGATGTATGGTGCACTCACCTTGCAGTTCGCCTATGCCAGTGAAGACGTCAGCAAAGTCTTTTTTTACCTTCTGGATGAACAGCGTTTCCTGATTTTGCTCAACAGTTCCTGCCACTTTCACAAGACCCATGTCGACGCATGCTTCATAGCCAAGTATTGGCATGGCTTTGGTTTTTACAACAAAGAATTCATATCTACCTGTGGTAGCCTTGTTGTATGTGCATGACAGCATACATATCCCGATTACTGGGATTCTCGCACCTCCGTATGCAACAAGAATCTGCTTGGTCTCTTTCAATTCAGGTCTAGGGACAATTTTCTGAAACAGATCAACTGGAATGACATTGGCTTCTGCTCCAGTATCGATTTTGAACTTAATCTTCGATTCCTGTTTGTTCACGATGATTTCTGCAGTCGGTTGGCTTCCTTTTATATTTCCGACGGATCCCACAAAGAGTGTATTGATGAATACTTGGTCGATCTGAGATGCATTTCCACTTTCAACAGCATGCACTGGTTTGCTTCTGCAAACTCTGGCAAAGTGATTTGAGCGTCCACAACTTGAACAAATTTTTCCTTTTGCTGGGCACCTGTGATTTGGATCATATTGCCCTCCACAGAAGTAGCACTGCTTAGGCTGTGAAGCATATGCTGACTGGTGTTGCTTCCTTTTATGTAGACTATCGATCTCCTGTTTGATATTCACATTTTTTGAAACATCTGCCATTGTTGAGAGCTGTGCCTGGGTTGTCTCATGGGCTCTAGCAATTTCTATGGCTTTTGAAAGTACTAATGTACCACCTTCTGACAAAAGTTTCTCCCGAATTTTTGGTGATAAGATTCCACAAACAATTCTGTCTCTCACCATATCATTAATGGTTGTTACTGGGTAATCACAGTCCTTAACCAACACGCGTAAGGCTGTTATATACTGTTCCACTGATTCATGCACACTTTGGTCTCGTTTGTGAAACTTGTACCGAGCAAAGAATGGGTTGACAGATGGTGAAATATGTTCCTTGAACTTTTCTAGGTAGCAAGCAATTTTATCTGTCTCTTCTGCCTGCAATGGCCAAGTACTGTATACGTCTCGACCTTTTTCACCAAGCCACAGAAGTAGATATGCACACTGTTGCTTTTCAGTTTTTCCACTTAAAGGGCACGTGAACATTAGCCGCACATGTTGTTCAAATTTTTTCCATGACTCATGACTGGCTGCTTCCCAGTCAAAACGAGGTGAAGGCGTAGAGTTGTCCATTTTGACTATTTTTCTGACACCATGTTGTGTTCAATGAGAGACATTTGTTTAAATCAGTTTATTGAAGCCAACCGACCTGCAACACAAAACAACAAGCGTAAGCACATAGCAAGCAATACAATGAGAGCATTACAGGCGGCACAAGCATATCATAACAAAGGTAAGCATACAACACTAGTTACCAAGATCTTAACTATTGCAAACAGGTTGCCCCCTCCCCTAATAGCCAGATGACCCCTCCTCTAAATCAAGCGTGATATTTTGGAATGTCCCACAAATCAACCGTTTTCCCCTGATATTTTCCCTGATAATCCCCTGATATTTTGGAATGTCCCACAAATCAACCGTTTTTAAAAACTCTGTTCAACGATTTTTTTAAATACTGGGCAGTAGATGTAGTTGTAGAGGAGGGGGAAAGGGGGTAGAGTTATTCAATAGACCAGGAATCTCCCGAACTGAAAAAACTATTATGCATAATTTTAGTTTTTTATTATATAATGTGTATGTAAAGACATTTCCTTAAATTAGACGCATTCCGAGATGATATCGTAGCCACATCTCTAACCGTGATCAGAATTTGCTCATAGTTAGATCATATGAGATGGCGTGTAAATGAGATCACGGACGGCCGTCCTGTTTGATTAATTAGTAGAATTGCTACAGTTAAACTATATTTACAATGCTCATTTGAAATGCTGTATTTGCCCATTTTCTATCATTTAGCCTAAATTAGCCCATTTTTTGTTATTAGTCCATTGCAAGAGCTAGTGAAACAAATGACTGTCCTATTAGTTTGATTAGCGCAGTTGTCATAATTAAACTATGTTTACGGTACTCATTACAAATAGTATCAACAATGTTCATTAGAAATTCTTTATTAGCCCATTTCCTTCTAATAGACCCCTATCTAAAAGCTAATACAATATTCTTTGTTAGACTACATTTATAATTCTCATTAGAAATTCCAAGTCTATCCATTTCCTGTTATTAGCCCATATTCTATTCAATAGCTAGCACAATTCTTTGGTTAAACTATATTTATGAAGTCCATTTGAAGTACCTCATCATCCCATTTCCTGCCATTTGCCCATTGCTCTAGTTAAACTACATTTATAGAGCTTATTAGAAATACTTCATTAGCCCATTGCTCTAGCTGAAGTATATTTACAAAGTTTAATAAAAATATCCCATTAGCCCATTTCCTGTTATTAGCCCATTTGCCATTAAACCATTCCTAGTCATGAGCTAGTATAATTCTTGTAGTTAAACTTTATTTGTAAAGTTAATTAGAAACACCTCATTAGCCCATTTCTCTCTTAATAGTTGTAGAAAAGCGTATTTAGTTTGGCGATTGGTTCTGTGCCAAGCTGTTTCTTTATGAAAGTGTCATGCTAAAATTCAGAACTTTCCTTTAAATTTGCTTATCTTAAGCTTAATGAACGAGTGAGTATTTTCGTTTAATTCATTGAGAAAGAGCTTCGTGCTACACTACGACTTGTTGTGTTAGTTATTTGTTTATAGCCCTGAAATGTCGCGTAAACAATTGCCTTTTCTTCTTTCAGACAAAGACGTTGAACTTTTTTCTTTTTTTACTTTCAGACAAAGAGGTTGGCAAAATGCTGAAAAAAGAGAGTATTTTTTTTAAGCAAAATCGACCAAGCCCCGTAGCTAGGCGAATGTCTCATAGAAAGCGAAACTCGGGTTTTCTTAGAAAATGCACATACTGAAAGCTCTCTATGAATTTTTATCTCAAAAAATTCAAATTAATTTATTTAGCATAAAAATACAAACAAATTTACAGCAGCCATCTACAAAAACCCGAAGGTTTGTTTACGATGGCTGCAAATCCATTATTCTACTCCAAAAGGAGCGCCTTAGCTCCGCCTTCGAGTTCAACTGAGAGATAAACCTTTGCAATCGCCTCGATTGACCAAAACAAAACCATTTAACATTAGCATTCGCTTTGATTCAGACCAAATTAAATAGTGAGTGATAGTGAGTTAGTGATTGGATTGTTGGACAATTTAGTCGATGAAGATTACGATCATGAGAGGCGTGGCAGGCAATATAAAGCTCATTCGCGTCGCAGAATACTCTCAAGTGAGAGTGATAGCGATCAAACAAATGGCTCTCGGAGCCCAGAGTTTCAAACTCGTGCTCGGTATGGCTCTCGGAGCCCTGAAATTAGTTCTAGGAACGAAAAATCTTGCTCTCGGAGCCCCACAAAAATCCATGACACAAAGCGGAAGGCTTCTCCGGAAAAACACAAAGGTAAAAGATTAAAAGAAAACACGTCAAATGACGCTCTATTCAAAAAGATTTCTGAAGAACGTTCTGGTACCAAAGAGGGTCCCAAGATCCATAAGAAACTTGCCAAAGTTGCAAATAGAGCTTTTTCTCAGCCTTTGGAAATAGTGAAGCTAAAAGAGTTATTTGAGCACCACCCTAGGCCTGCGAATACCGAAAAAATTGTTCCTCCAAAGGTGAATAGTGAAATTTGGGCTATTCTATCATCACAGGCTAAACAGAGGGATGCTAAGGCACTTCAAGTGCAGCGGACAATTGCTCACTCAACATTTTGTGTTTTAGAGGCAGCAAATGCGATTCTTGAACTAGAAAATGAGCATATTAAAGAAAAGGTTGTCAAAAACCTTACAGATGCAGTTCACATGCTTGGCCTCACCAATTACGATCTAAGTTTAAAAAGACGTCATGCGATGAAATTCGAATTGAGCCCAGATCCCACTGTAGCATCAGCTTTATGTGCTCCTGAAGTCAAAGTCACGGAGTATCTTTTTGGCAAAGATATTGCCAAAACAACGTCTAAAGCTAAATCCGTGGCGGATTTGAAAAAATCTTTTGGAAAACCAAAAAACGTGCAAGGGGGGGCCTACCGTTATCGCCGATGGCAGAACGAGGCCCCCGTCCAAATTATCGCAGAAAGCAGGGCCAGGACCGTCAAGAGAGGTCCAAATTCCAGAAATTCCAGAATTTCCAGAAAAGGGATCGCAAATAGCTGGTATGTACTATTTATCATACCACGCCCTTGATTTTTATGATTTTGTTGTTAATTTCAATCGGCAGTCACAACATTTGGCTGATAACTTTAAAGCTGGGAGAATTAGTAAGTACATCTCAAAATGGCAGTCAATAACCAGTGATTTGAATATTTTGAATATTGTAGCCTCATGCTATAAGATTGAATTTGAGAAAACACCACTAAAAGCTTTGAAAACAAAAAACAAAAGTTTTACGTTTGAAGAAATAGAGGCTATAAGAAAAGAAGTTGATAATTTATTGCATAAAGGTGTTATTGTTAAAGTACCCGACTTCAGAATAAAGGAAATACGTTGTATTTCTCCCGTTTTTACAGTCCCAAAGAAAGATGGGTCTACCCGGTTTATTCTTAATCTTAAAAATTTAAATGAAAACATTAAATATTACCATTTTAAAATGGAAAGTGTTCATTCTGCGGTTCTTTTGATGACAAAAAATTGTTATATGACCTCTATTGACCTAGTCGATTTTATTATTCATGCCCTGTTGATTTTGAAGATCAAATGTGGCTTTGTTTTCAAGTTGACCTTTGTTATGCGTTCACTTCAATGCCGAATGGCTTATCATCTGCCCCGAGGGTTCTTACGAAACTTATGAAACCTGTTATCTCTCTGCTTCGAAGAAAAGGGTATTTGTCAGTTACGTATTTAGACGACTCTCTCCTTCTGGGAAGGTCATATTTAGAGTGTCAAAATAATGTCTATGAAACAGCGAAATTACTGTCAGAACTGGGGTTTGTGATCCACCCGGGAAAGTCAGTTCTCATTCCAAGCCAACAAATAGAATTTCTGGGCTTTTTGTTAGATTCGCGATCAATGCGTATTTTCCTGCCGGAAAGAAAAATTTAAAAGGTTATACATTTGGTTTCAAAAATTCTTAGTCAAAAATTGACTACGATTCAAGAATTGGCTGAAACTCTTGGCGTTCTTGTTTCAACATTTCCAGCAGTAGAATTAGGGCCGTTATATTACCGAAAAGCGGAATCGTTGAAAACTCAAGCATTAAGGTACGCGAAGGGTGATTTTGCGGCAAGGATAATTTTAACATCCGATGTAAATTCGGAACTACAATGGTGGTTGGATATTGCCAATCATGCTTCTAAAGCAATTGAATCTAGATCAATTGACAAATATTTGTGTAGTGATGCGTCGAAACTAGCTTGGGCACTCGTGGATGAATACTCCATGAACACGGCCACAGGTGAATGGTCCTCAGAAGAGAAGAGATTTGATATCAATGTCTTAGAAACGAAGGCCGTTTATCTGGGATTAAAATGTTTTGCCCATGAGATTAAAGGCATGCATGTTAGGCTGCGTTCTGACAATATAACCACAGTAGCTTATATAAATAAAATGGGAGGATCAAAATCTAAATTTTGTAATTATTTCGCAAATAAGGTCTGGCAGGTAGTATTGCAGGGCAAAGGATGGATATCTGCAGAACATGTGCCTGGGGTTGCTAATATCGCGGATAAGGCATCACGAAAATTTGATAATGAAAAAGGAATGGAAATTGGATTCTGAAATATTTACTATTTTGAATTTTTTGGTATGTCAGTCAATAGATATTGATTTGTTTTTGCGACTAGATTAAATTTTCAGATTAAACCATTTGTTTCTTGGAAACCAGATCCAGAATGTTTTTTCGTAAATGCATTTGCAATGAATTGGAAGCATTATTTCTTTTATGCATTCCCCCCATTCAGTTTACTTCTGAGGACCCTTCAGAAGGTGGAAACAGATCAGGCCACTGGTATTTTGATCTTTCCAAATTGGACCACACAAGTATGGTATCCCTTACTATTAAAGCTTTTAATAGGAAGTCCAATATTACTACCAAATGATAATTTTACTTTGTCTCTCCCACAGAAACCGACCTTGCACCATCCATTGTCCAAGACGTTACACCTAGCGGCTTGCGTCGTCTCCGGCAAGGGCTTCACCACCAAGGATATTCTCCCTCCACAGTCGATATTATCATGGATGGGTGGCGGGATTCAACTAAGCGCCAGTACAAAGTTTACATTGAAAAATGGATCGACTTTTGTGGAAGAAACACAATCCAGGCCTTGGAGGCAACTCTACCGGAGACTTTGACATTTCTTACGGAACTTTTTCACTCAGGTGTTGGATACCATGCTATTAATACTGCGAGGAGTGCTTTATCGGCAATTCTACCAAGCCTTCAGTTAGGCAGTAATCACATCACCAAGAAGTTTATGAGAGGTGTCTTTAATAGAAGGCCTAGTCTACCCAAGATTTCAAGTATTTGGGATGTAAAATGTGTATTCGATCTCTTTAGACTGCCAGCTTGGGATATCGAAAATCTTCAATTAAAGACACTAACACAAAAATTAGCAGTTTTATTGATTTTATCAGCTTGTGAAAGAGTTCAGTTTTTGGCCAGTCTATCACTTAGTAATATGGTACATAATGACGATGGAAGTTTTGATTTTCAAATCAATGTATTGTTAAAAACATCGAAACCGGGCAACCACAAATCAGTAGTAAAATTTCGACCTTTTCAAGAGTCGTCCCTGTGTCCGGCGACGCACCTAGCTAGGTATATTAGAATGACATCATATCCAAATAGAAACGACGCACTTTTTCTTACACATCGTAAGCCTCATACTGCTGCGTCCAAGTCATCTATTTCTAGATGGATAAAAGAAGTTTTATTTCTTGCAGGTATAGATATCAGTGTTTATGGTGCTCATAGCACACGGTCTGCCTCAACGTCCCACCTTAAAGCAAGAGGAATTGATGTAGATCAAATCATAAAATATGTAGGCTGGACAAATGCCGAAACGTTTGCAAGGTTTTATAATAAACCAATTGAAAGTGGTCAGCAGTTATCTGTCTTTTGAATATATTCACTGTAATTTGTTATATTTGAAATATCTTCCTATAAATGAATTTTTGTACAACAGCCTCTTTTAATGAATAGGGCTATTATTCATCATTAGCGTTGGTATAGCTCATGCTGAACTTTAAAATCTCAGTTGAACTCGAAGGCGGAGCTAAGGCGCTCCTTTTGGAGTAGAATTGATAAATTAAACAAAAACTTACCAAGTTTGAAGTTTGATTGTAATTCTACTCCAAAGAAGGAGCGCCAGCGTAGCTGAGAGTTCAACTGCCCTCCCAATTTCCCTTCCCGTTGAACTCTCAGCGTTTCATCATGAGCTTAACCACCGCATATTATAATGACTTTAAAATACTGGTTTGTTTTGGTCAATCGAGGCGATTGCAAAGGTTTATCTCCAGTTGAACTCTCAGCTACGCTGGCGCTCCTTCTTTGGAGTAGAATTACAATCAAACTTCAAACTTGGTAAGTTTTTGTTTAATTTATCAATTATAAAGCTCTACATCCACATAAAAACTAGAACAGTTGAAGACTTCCAGAAAGTTGAACAAATAAGCTCAAAACGTAAATACTTCTATATTCTAAAAAAAAAAAAAAAAAGAAGAAACGAGTTTTTCAATTCCACTCCAGTAGGGAAGCGAAAGAAAAATTCGCCCAATTTAGGACATTTTTATCGGCTGATATAAAATCCGTTAATCAAACCTAGCTTTTATAGAATACTTTAAATTCCACCAGTTTTTAGAAGAAAGAGCTGATTTCCACTTATGGGCGTAGCAAGAATTTGGCAAACAATATTTTTTGAATGTTCGCCTGGCTAATTTTTGGGTTGTAGTGCTTTGAAAAATTTGGTAGCCAACTAAGAATTGTATCAGCCGATTTAGTGGAAATCTGACGACCTGAAATTAATTCCGCTTTTGTACCTTTCTACGGGATTAGCTAACACTACCTGCCCGTCCTGGTTGAAGGTTCAGGTGGCAAAATTTTTGATCGAAGCCTTCAAATGTATATATTCAAAATGTTTAAATTCTGTTTTATATTTAAAACGTTAAATTGCCTTCTCAAGCTCTTTTGTACACTATTTGCGGGTTTTCTTTTTTTAATATGCCATTTTTTCGGTTGTTTTATTTAAAAAAAAAATTATTTTGTTACCAAACGCAACTACTCACTCTCGCTGTTTCGTATTTTGTGTCTTGTTTTTTTTTGTGTTGAGAACGTAAAACTTTAATAATACGAAAATGAAAAATAAAATATTTTTGTTTTATTTGTTTCGTGTTTATGTTTGCTGTGTTCCAAAATGTTTCTATTTTCAAGTTCTATCGTTACTTGGATGGAACCTCCTCCCAAAATGGTAGAAAGGTTCAACATTTGCCAAAAAAAAATAATATCAGTTTTTGCCTATGAATATCATAATAATAATATGTATGGAATATTTTAGATAAAGATATATAACAGAAAAAAACAAAAGGCTTGTAAAATTTATAAGGGAATTAGAAAGGCTAAAGGAAACACAAAGAGAGAGTAAACAAGACAAGTGGTATAAATAACAAGAAGGAGGGAAACTATTGGGGTGGTATGCTAATTATCTCAGTAACGAAAGGAACAAAAGTCTTTATACTCTGAAGCACGGCAGTGAATAAGGGAAAAGACAGGTGTAGGCTGAGAAACAGCATGAGGTGGGTGAAACCTAAGTTGGGAGTATCCTGTCTGGGGACTTCTAGATTCACTTCTTGCACAAAATTTTTCGAAGAACTTTTTATGGTCTTATGGTCTTTTCTACCGTCTTTTAAACTGGACAATCCCTTCTTGTCAAGAATCCTTTTGATTTTTTCTGTCTTTTGCATGTAAGGAGGAGATCATCCTATGATGCTCGAGTGTGTCTTGCCTAAGTGAGTTTGAGGAGCTTTAACAAAAACTTGATTTTTCAAAATATTTAATTTTCTAATTCTTCTAGGACTTCCAAAATGTATAAAAATATATTATAATTATAATAATTATAATTATAATAATTATATTATATCTACATAAAAGAAGAAGCTAGTTTCACATTCATGTACACTGAAGAATTGACAACTTTGTTCGGTGCTCCATATCTATTTCGAACTGTAACCGTAAAAGGTTTGTCATTTCTAAAATCTTTGTGATTCTTTCTAGTAAAGGCTCAACAGATGCACAAGGCCTAATACCTAAACTGGGTATAGGGATAGTAACATACTGGGTTGTTACTATCATACTGGTAGTGACATACTGGTAGGTGTGATATAATACCATTTTAAGTTAGAGTTTAATATTATTGTGAAAGATCGTGGGAAATATTGCATACCTGTGGGTACATACCAAACAGCAATTTTATTCAACCTCGAATTCACTACCCTAGTGGGTAGCATGACGAGATTGTTGTCAAAATTGGGAATTTATTACAATTCAGTAGAAGATTTTCATTTGCTCCTCCAGCTAGTCTACTGTAGACGAATTTTAGGAACTATTGTCAAAACATGATGAGTCAAAATATTTAACTTGTTAATAAAGCTAGGATTTTCCTTGTTCATTCTAATTTTGGCTTAAAATGCAAAATTATTGTTAAAGGTTTTGGGACATATTGTGTACCCACAGGGATATACCAAACAACTATTTTATTAAAAAGAAAATGTAGTCTGGCAAATTTACTGCCTCAGTGAGTGGCATGACAAATGATTTGTTGTCAGCATTGAATCTATTGTTCCATGCTAGTGATATATGATAATTACAGCATAGTTCTCACAAGTAATTTACCTATTATACCATGCTGAAGAATTTTGTACTGGAGACATAAAGAAATCTGCGTGATTAAGACGAAATTTTGTTCATCTTAAAAGGGTTTTTCTTTGTCATTTCATTCATAGATAAGAAAGGGGCCAATCAAGGATTCACCCTTAAGTCCGCCATAGAATTGAAAATATATAATAATTTTTCTTTATACAGAAAAAATAATTTTTCTTTATACAGAAAAAATAATTTTTCTTTAGTAATAAACATTACTGCGGACGTCCCTTGATTTTAGTGTCTGGGGGAATCATGAAAACAGCTCTTACATACAAAAAGAAAAGAAAAAAAAAATAATACAGCATTGAAGTTTACAGTCCCTACCGCCGGTGCTGATCTCCGTTTCATGGCTTTTCAGCCAGGAAGTGTAATAGGGGGCTGGGGCCCAGCCATCCTTTGCTTTCACTCCCCCTTCCTGTTTACCTTCCCCAGATATCTCCAGGTACCCATTTAGGTCGACTCTGGCTGAACTTGTAGAGTCACTCCAATAACCCCCGTTCCAAACCAAATAACCACGGACACCAGGACTCGAGCCTCTATCCCTGTGATTGTATCCCTGTGATGTTTACACACACACTAGGTATAATAAATTTTCATTCTTTAATATTATTCATTTTAAGCCTAAAATCTCGCCCTCTTTCTTAGCATAAACAGAAACACTGTACTCGTATAAAATCGCTTCTCATTCAATTATCTGAAGACTTGGCAGTTTTTCCTCCTTAGGGCAGCAGGTAGCAACTTATGAACATCACAGGAGAGCGGATATGGATATTCAGCTTTCCAGGGAAGAATTATACTTAGAGGATCGAAACAAAAAATTACTACACAGTACCTGCATTTGGGGCTTTTATTTTTGTGAATGAAATTTTGTCAGTTAGATCAAAGATCATTGGAAACTTATGAGACTGGCGCTACTGTCGAAAAGAAACATTATTGACGCCATCTAGTCTTTGGCCACATTGACCCCAAAACGTTGCATACTTGTCTTTTCTGATACTGGAGATGGAATAGAAAGTTTCATTTTTTTCCCACGAGTTCCACCAGCTTAAAGTCAGCTAGTAAACGTAGCCAGCCAAAGTTTTCTCAAGCTAATGGAGGATTTTTGTATGCAGACTGTATTTTGAATTTAAGTGATTGATTTCGAATTTTTAAGTTCAAATTATTGAATATAATTAATTAGCACTCAACGAAAAATTTCATTAAGTCTTTTACACTGGATATTAATCATATCAAGTATCTAGCTTCTTTGGAATTTTCTATCTTTTAATGAAGTCGCCAGACGCTGCACAACAACCTGCGCTAATAGGTTTTGATCCCTATCTCCCCCTGTAATCGCCGAAGATCAGAATCTCACAAGTCTCGCATTCTTTTTTAGACAGACTTTGAGTCAGGGTAACTTGAACATTTTTTTTCATCTGTGAAGTAAATGTAAATTTTTGGATGTCAAGATTAAGTTGCTAGCTAAAGACGGACGTACAACCTGGTGAATCTCTAAACGCACTGTGCTAACCGTTGCCACCACAAATTCATTTTTGATCCCTTAAGGTACATGTTTTCTCACAACAAGTGATTTTGCTACAATCCTGCAGCTGTAACTTCCACCAAAAGGACAAGATACCTATACCATCGGATTTATCAGTCTCAAGTCGCTGAGGTCTTTCACATATCCCCTTACCGAGCCAGAATTGTAATGTTGCTTTAAATTTTAAACATTGAGGGATCTGAACATTCTAAAAAGAATAAAAAATTTATCCTTTTTCCCCTGATTTTTAACCAATTTTCAACCCCTGTACACTAAATCTCAGAAATCCAATTTGGCAGATGGGGTAAATCTTAGCTATGGAATGCATGGGCGTAGGGAGGGGGAGGCAGGGGGGGGGAAGATGCCCCCCTAGACCTTCACTTTACTTGCAGCATCAGAATTAATATTTCAATCCATGTGATATTTTTAACCTCACAGATGCCTTCATTCAGGCTAATAACTCCATAGGCCACATTGTCTTTACATTTATATATAAAGGCAATTATAGAAATACATAAATAATGGGTAGGGGCAGCTGTCCCCTCCCCTAGGCAAGAAGCTACGTACGCCCATGCTGACATAACTTCATCTCCCCCTCCATCACAATATCGACTGTCCCCCCCCCCCCACCTAGACAATATGCTGCCTACGCCCATGATGGAATGGTATCAAAATTTTTCTCTTTCGTCAGTACATGAAAACCGTAAGAGAGCAAATAATACCATATACTACACAGGGAACATGATTCAAAATCCAATACTAATTTAATCTCATAGTCATCCAACCCACAAGTGTGGATTTATTACGATCAAAATCTAATTAGCTTAACAATTTAGGAATCTTTTGGCTCTGCTATTTTTGACGTAAATATACCTCTGCAAATGTGACTAGTGTATAAGGTCTATTTGAGGACAATTGGGGGTGCCATTGGGTGTCGCAGAATTCTGGGAGTAAGAAGGACAATGCATAAATTCTATTAGATGGTTAAATTCAATATATTTGTGATAAAAAAAAGAATCCAAGGTATGTACAGAAATATGACAGAGAGCAATAAATATCAATTCAACAAAAACTTGGCTGAAATTCAGCCGAAAAAAAAGCAGAATTGGAGCATTCTAAAGGCCTGTTTTTACTGTTCTAAAATCAAAATGTTAGCAGCTATTTAGTTAACCTTGTTCGAAAAATAGGAGACGCTAAAGCATAATATTTGTGCAATTCCAGGCCATGTGTATTACCCAGGTAGAGATTAACCACTGTGTCACCATCCTTTTTTTTTTGGGGGGGGGGGAATAGCATAAAATTGTAACTAACATCTTTTAGTGAAATTTTCTAACACTCTAGTTCATTGCTGGAGTGAATTTTTGACGGATTAATTTAAAAAACTTTTTCCACAAAACATGTTTTTCAAAGAAAAGTAAAGTGCTCCATTAAGCCAAAGATGAGCAGAGATAAAGTCAAATAATTTTCTAAGCGTAAAACTACCGTAAATCACCATCAATAAATAAATGAAACCTAAAACGAACAGAAATTACAATAAATAACCGAGTCAAGCTCAAAACGAGCAGAAATTAACATGAGTAGGGCTGTCAACCCCAATACCTTCTTAAGATCAGAACATAGTTTGCATTTTACTGAAAACAAAGTGCATTTTAAGTGTTTTCACTTTTTTACTTTAATGAAAAAATTACTGAAACTTTAAGGAATAAATATCAGTATATGCATATTAAACTGACACTCCATGGTCATTTGTTTTTTTGTTCAGTAAAGTGCAAATTATGTTCTGGTCTTGAGAAGGCATGAGGGTTGTCAGCCATGCTAAACTTGGAATTACTAAACTTGGAGATAATGAAAACTAAATTTGGAAATCCTTACATTAAAGAAATTACTGTGGACCAGTTTTATGTTTTTCCGTTTCGTATGACTAAATAAGTGTGAATAACTTCCTATAATACGTTGTACGAAAAATGCGGCTTTACCCTACTTTCTAGGGTTATAGTGAAAGAAAGATTATAACGGCTAGGCCACGTTTAGGGATGAAGGATAACAGATTGCCAAAGATTATGCTTTTTGGCCAGCCATCTGGGGTAAAAAGAAAAGCGGTCCATTCCGGAATGGAATGGGAATTAGTCACAAGAAAGGATTTATAGGAGACTGATTTCATGGGAGAAGGTAAAGAGTAAAGATTTGAATAGATTTTGTCAAGGAAGGAGCGTGTGCAGCTGTGTTGGGCTGAGGTGACTTGGTGTTGCAGTAAATCATTATTAGTACTAGAATTAGTTGCGTATGCGCTATTTTAAATCTTTGTGTTTGTCCCGTTTTTAGAGTTCCTGCCAAATATTGCCGAATTAGTATCCACAATTTTTTTTCCACGAATTTCTTATCGATAGTTTTAACTGAATGGCCAAGTAGTAATTTGGCTATCTTATTTGCTTGGGTTAACTCATGCAAGAATGAGATAATTTTTCAGCCACACATGTTTTTGAAGAACTAAGCAGGCAACTACTACTATTACTAACAACTCACCGCAGCACCAAGCCGCCTGAGGCCAAAACAGATACGCACGCTCCTCCTCCATTCTAATCTATTCAAAGCCTCCCTTTTTACACAGGCCCACGAAGTTACCATTTCCTTTAAATCTTTCTTCATGACATCCTCCCATCCCAGACGAGGACAACCTGCTTTCCATTTAGCCCTAGACGGTTGGCCGAAAAGAATAATCGTCGGCAATCTGTCATCCTTCATCCGCACAACGTGCCTTAGCCACCTCAATCTTTCTTTCATTATAGCCCTAGAGAGAGGTATTGAACCACATCTTTCGTATAGCCTATTGTTTGAAATACGGTCAGTCAGCCGGGTACCCAGAACAATCCTTAAGCAACTTCTCTGGAAAACATCTAGCAAATGTTCATCCACTTTTCTGAGAGCCCATGCTTCAGAGCCATATTTGACCACTGTCATCACTGTAGTTTCTAATATTCTAATCTTTGTTTGCAGACTTATTTTCCTATTCTTCCAAACTTTTTTTAACTGTGAAAAAACACCCTGAGCCTTGGCTAATTTACTGTTAACATCTTCACTGCTCCCACCATCTTTACTAATAATACTACAAAGGTAAGTGAAGCTGCCCATCTGATCAATCTTTTTATTACCCAACGTCACCTTTTCATCTTCACTTATTCCTAGTCTTAGTGACTTAGTCTTCTTAATATTAATTTTCAAACCTATTCTAGCACCCTGAACTCGCAAAACCTCTAAAACTTCATTCATTTTGCTCACACTTTCATCTAGGATGCTTAAATCATCAGCATAATCTAAGTCCAGGAGACTTTTTCCACCCCATTTGATTCCGTGGTCTCCCATTGCCTTTCCTGTGCTCCTTAAGAGAAAGTCCAACAAAATAATCCATATAAAGGGGGATAGAACACAACCCTGCTTAACTCCTGATTTAATACAAAACCAGCTGCTAACCTCATTTCCTACCTTAACCGCAGCAGTGTCATTCTCGTACATAGCACTAATCACTTTAATGTATTTGTCTAGTATACCATACAAGGATAAAACCTTTACTAAAGATCTTCTATCAACAGAATCGAACGCTTGCTCATAATCTATAAAACAGAGGACCAAAGGTGTTTGACAACTCAGGCACTTTTCAATTTTTAGCCTAAGAGTGAAAATTTGGTCGACACATCCTCTACCTTTTCTAAAACCGCACTGTTCTTCTCTTAAAACTTTGTCTACGGCATCTCTCAGTCTAAGAAGTATCAAGTTACTAAGTAATTTACTACCTACAGAGACAAGACTAATGTCTCGATAATTACCACACTCACTTTTATCACCTTTCTTATAAAGTGGCTTAATTAAGGTTTTCCTAAAATCATTCGGTACTTCCCCTTTTTCAAAAACCATATTCATAATCTTCAGTAACTTATTTCTAACCTCAGACCCACCATATTTAAGAAACTCATTTACCACCCTATTAGCACCTGGAGCCTTATCATTTTTTAATCTTTTTAGTACTGTAGCTAATTCTTCCTCACAAAACAAATCTTTCTTCACATCCAAGGTATCACAAATTTTTTCATTTTCTCTATATCTTTTTCTGCAACTCTATCTCGGTTAAGCAATTTCTCAAAATGTTCGGCCCATCTCTCTTTAGTTCTTTCCTGATCGCTAATTGTGGCCCCATTCCTATCTTTAACTGAGCCAAGGCCGGTTTGACTACTCCATCTTAATTTATTAACATGCCAGTACAATATTTTACTATTATGCCGTTTAGCTGCATCTTCCAGATCCTCGGCAATTTTATCCATGGCCTCCCCTTCACACCTCCTTAGCTCATATTTTAATTCTTTCTCCACTTTCCTTACATTCCTTTTATTTTCATATGATTTATCACTAAGATAATTCTTGTACAAGTTCTTTCTCCTTTCTATTAAACATAAAGCTTTTTCACTAATTTTCTAAGCTGCAGTTCTAGCTTTCTTCCCTAAGACACCTTCAGCAACTTCACAAATTATTTTTCCAAAATTATCCCAACCATCTTCCACATTATCAAATTTCAAACTCTCAAGTTTAGTATTCAACTGTTCCTGGAAAGCAGGCAAGTTGGATTTTAAACCACCGGAATTGCCCAAATTTTGCTCAATCTGGTACCAATGAATCAAATTTATTCTCTTTTTTCTTGTGGTTCAATTATGTAATGCCATTTTAGTAGTGTCTGTCCTACCTACTTCTTAGTTCCAAAAGTCTATAATAATCGTCAGCAAAGGCACCATGAGCAGCAACGCAGAAATTTACTTCGTAAGGGGCCTCTCAGGGAGGGTCTAGTGAAGATGTAGGGAGCGTGGCGATAGGTCTTTGACTTGAATGCAGTTTTGCTTGAACTGTCCTACCTACTTCTCAGTTCCGAAAGTCAATCATAATCGTCAACAAACGCACCATGAGCAGCAACGTAGAAACTTACTTTGTAAGGGGCTTCTCAGGGAGGATCATGTGACGAATATAGGGAGAATGGTGATAGGTCCTTGAGTTGAATGCAGTTTTTGGAATCTATCGACCGCCGATAAATAAAAGTTTGGTGCAGATGTGTTTGTGCAGTTTTTACATACATTTTGATGTTGTTGCGCCTAAGGATCGTAATGAGCATTCTCAATAGGTGGAAATTGCTAGTTTTTTTTTTAACCCACCCCCAGTCTTTCACTTAGAATATCAGATACAACCTTTATGCGTGACAGTAGATACGATTTATACGAATCTATTGAGGAATAAACCTAATCGAAGTCGTAGCCTGCGCATTTGACGAGTAAACTGAAAGCCATAGAAATTCTAGTTAGCCATTCGCAATAATCCTACATATGCCACTGGGAAAAGGAGGGGGGGGATAAAAAATCAGTGAATTATGTGAAAAATATAGGAGCCTTTAATCAGGGCTGTGGAGTTGGAGTCTTGGAGTCGAAGTTTTAGTAAATTTTTGCTGAATGAAGTCGGAGTCGGTTTATTGAAAATGTGTGGTGTCGGGGTCGGCTATAACTTATAAAATCTAGTTAAATGAAGCTTTAAAACGGGGCTGTGGAATTGGAGTCGTGGAGTAGGAGTTATAGTAAATTTTTGCTGAATGAAGTTGGAATTAGAGTCGGGACATCAGAAATGTATGGAGTCGGAGTTGGAGGCGGTTATTACATATATAATCTAGTTAATCAAAGCTTTAAAACAGGGCCATGGAGCTGGAGTTCTGAAGTCAGAGTTTTAGTAAACATTTGCTGAGTGGAGTCGAAGTTGAGTCAGGATATTGAAAATGTCTGGAGCCGGGATTGAAGTTGGCTATAACTTATAACTGACTTCACAGCAAGAACATATACACAACGCTAGTCTTTAATAACAAGGTGACGTTTGGGACCATTTTACGATTTATGTTTTATCTGCAGAAAATAGTACGCTATTTTTCTGCTGTGAATGATTTTAGGTAAGAAGAGAATTTTGTTGTCATCTGAGGTTCAGCTTCATTTATCTACCAAATTAAGTTTTTTTGGAATTTGCTTAGCATTTTTTAAATTGAAAAATATACTGAAAATATGTGAAAGTAGAAATATTTCCTTATTTTACAAGCAAGTATAGAGCAGTCCCGAAAAAAATGACTATGTAATGTTGTAGTTCTGGCTCTATGGTTGGATAGGTGTGAAACTAATGAATATAAAAATATGAGTATTTTATGCTCTTAGTGAAACTTATAGCTGTAGGCTTGTCGCAAAATTCCACATTTCGCAGGTAATATAAACCTAAAAGCTAGATATACTTTTGAAAATTTTCATTCCCACCATGATTTTAGATAAAAAAAAGTCAATAATACCAGACATAAAATACTCCTGTGAGCGGAAATTCAATTAAACTTGCCATAGAAATGTACTCGGTTTACAAAAGACTCTTGACATAACTGGACAGTTTGGATTACCTCAGGTATTATAATGAGCCACATATCAGGTTAGTCTTGCATACTCATCCTAGCACGGATGACTTAAATCAAAGGGCTGTATGCTACATATTACGAACTTCACAAGCCAGCAAAAATGCTGAAAAATATGTTTGGCTATTTCAGCTGTTATTGACGAACGATTGTTAGCATAGGAAAGTGTTTTTTATGTAGCTCAAGAAAATTCAAACAAAATATTACAACCAATATTAACAGCTTCTCTTACTATTACTACTACTGACAACTCACTACAGCATCCAAGCCGCCCAAGGCCAAAACAACTACATACACTCCTCTTCCATCCCAATCATGGGCGTACGGAGGGCGGGGGATGCCCCCAACTAGAACTTCAAATTTACACTAGATAAGGCTGAAAAAGTAGATGGTTGATAAGGCTGGAAATAAACAGCTATAATGACAGAATAAAACTCAAACAAGAAGCAATTATCCATAATGCCTTGGAAATTTTTTAGTTCTAATCCAAGAAGATTAATGCTGGTGCTTACTGATGGTTTATGATTTTCGGTAATTACTTATTAATAAAGATTTCGCGGTTCCCACGAGGTTTATTTTTTATTTATTTATAAAATTGTATTTTTTCTTTTTTTTTTGTTTTGTTTTTTCCCAATAGGCTATATTTGCAGTAGGTGAGTAAAGCCACAAACAAAATTGCTATATTTGCTATTTAAGCTATATTTAACTATATTTGCAGTAGGCCACAAACAAATCTGTATAGATTTTCACGTGGTAGATCTGTTTGATATATTTTTTTCGTAAATATTGGTCTTTAATTAAGAATGAATTTCTCTCTAAAGATTGATTGCCACATTGTTCGTAACAGCTTGATCTGATATATGTTCCAGGATTTTCATTCGGCTATTTTTAAATTTTTGTAGCATCTCTCTAAGACAGTTAGATCATCAAAGAATTTCTATCTATCCTTTTCTAATCGTTTTCTAATTTCTATCTATGTATTCCTATCTATCCAAAAAATCAACCCGAAGGTTAGTTATCATTACAAGATATAAAACTTAGGCCTAATAGGATTTCTTCGTCTGAAACTTTTTAATTGTATTATGTGCGCATGCATTACAATTGTAATTTTGCATCTGTGTAATTGATTTGGGAGAGGATCGGAATACAGCCTACCTTTAGGCACTTGACTAACTTTGATCAATTGGAAAGGAAAGACGTAATTATTTTAATTAAATTGGGGTCAACTTGAGACTCATTTATGTGTTTTTCTGGCAATGCAATACTGACAATTAAACCAAACATTTATGTAAGCCCTCTGATATACGAATGTCAGGTACAGGGTTGTCAAACGTTAAACAAATCACTAAATTTTATTGATTTTGTGGTTGGTAGTTGCATGATTGATCCCAACTTGTTATTTAGTTCCTTTACTTTCATTATTAAATCCTTTTATTATTAATATTTATAATATTTATACATTTTATTTCTTTAAAAAAATTTAATTAGATTTTAAATTCTTTCATAATTAAAGTATGAAGTTCATTTATTATTAAATATTTAATTACTGTTATTATTATTTAGTTCTTTTGATTTTCCAGCTGAAGAAAAGAAAACGATTGAGGATTTGTTTTATGATTACGATGAAATTCTGCACCGTTTTCGCAAATCGACACCAAAGGTGGAGTCAGGAAGAGAGGTCTAGACTGATGTGCGCCAAAAATCTTTAATGGAGAGTATAGGACATTTAGCTACCATTACAATATTCGTACGGTGGGCAAAGGTCAAGTTCTGAATGACTGTTTAGTGGACAAATTCTACACTTTTTACGTTCTCAGGCTTTGTCGAACGGAGAGTTGAGAGAACTTAAATAATAAGAAGTGCCTAGAGAGAGGGGAAAGAGGCTCTGGACAGTGGCATACTTTCTTCAAAATCCTGGGGGGGGGCAATTTTGAGTCATTTTTTCGAATCAAATGAAAATAAAATTGAGCCACATAGTACCACAAACGCTAAAACATACTAAAGAAAACTGACCCGTTTCTCTGGATGCTTGAATTATGCAGGCTTGTCATAGTTTTAACATGATTTTTGAAGAAACTAAATTTTAGCTTAGGGGGGAAAACTGTGATCTAGGGGGGCAGTTGTCCTCCTGTACTATAGAAAATTACTCCCCAGGCTCTGGACTATGGAGAAACGAAATTCATCTGGATTATTAGCTAAATCTGAAAACTCTTCTTGGGGAGGAAAATCATCTTTGTTTTGGGATTTTCTTACAAGCATTTTTTAGAATATTATAACAATGTCTGGCCCCTTGTGCGGTATTTCTGTAATTTTCGTAACACTGCTTACTCCTCGTGAAAGAAATGGAGGAATTTTGATGACAATAAAAAAAAAATTGATATAATTGTTATTTTGCCCACAGAGATTAAACTAATAAATGACAAATAAAATTTTCCATAATTAGATATTATTAAAAGTTATGCTAATAACAACATTTATTTGGACCTATTGGTAGGATGTAATTTCTTGTGCTGAGATGACAAATCGTCATAATTTGGTTGTCCGGTTCTTAATTTTAACATATGATCTGGCTCTATGTCCAATAACCTATTCCTTGGATGTTGCAGGTGCCACCAAGCTCTGGTGCAACTCATGCCCGCACAAAGGTCTTCTCGTATCCCTTGGATATAAGTGCAACACTTTGGGAAACCCTGACAGTAGAAAACAATTTTTGGCTTTATGGAGTGGGGAGATTGTTCCAATTTTCATGGTGTAATTTCGTTGCAGAAGATGGATAAAGGGAGGAGGGAGCTTTAACTGGAGTGTGGATGGAGCTAAACCAATGATATTAACTCAAATTTCCAACTGTTTCTGTATTTTAGAAAAGAAGATAAACGTATTTTGGGAAAAATGGGCACTCCTAATTACCATGAGACCCAAACAAGATAGAGGAACGCAAAAGGACTTAGCTGAGAGCATTGCGTTTCATACCCTTTATGTGGAAGTGCTCTTTTGACAAAATTGTCATATAACGTTTTTTGAATTAGCTTAACCGATTGGCCCAAGATCTTGAAAGATGAAAAAAGGGACTTGAATTAGCCCGTTGTCTGAATAGCATAATTTCTTTGAAAGACCATAGATATTTCTATTTAAAATGTGAGAGCTGTCAGAAAAAGTAAAAAAAAGTAAAAGAGCTGCCAGAAAAATGTCAAAATGTACCAGTCTTTATCTAAAAAAGTCACTATAAAGACATGGATTAAGACGCCTAAAATGAAACAAAGAAGAAACAGTAAATCTGCCACACCTCTGCTAAATAAAAAATAATTTATGATAAGAGGCATAGAAAAAAAGAAGCGTCTACCTGACGGCGACAAAGTTTCTGCTTTCACCTTATTAGAAGTAGCATTCCAGTCTTATGACGGGATTAGAAACTTGCTGAATAAGCATCTGAATCTGAAATGAAAAATTGCAAAAACTTGTCTATTTTATTTATTTTTGTTGCTGATGCTTTAAATTTTGTTTCAAAGACACCGCCTTTATTTTGCACAAAAGAATTAAAAGGAAAAGTCGCTGATACCAATGCAAAAAAGTTGATTAACCTTGTTTCCTAAAATGGGAGGCTCGGAACATCAAGTTCAATGTCTTAGACCATCGTGATCTTATTGGTGAACTTTTTGTTTTTATCTGACGCCATTTCCGAGGATTTTCAAGCTCGTTTTCAAGTTTTAATAATAACATTTATTATTAAGACAAACCTACATAATAGTTATCCTTCTTGAAATTACCTTTACATGAAATATTTTTTTCCGACAAAAAGGTTTATTTTCAAAACATTTTGTAAAATTTTTGGCTACCTTGGGCTGTCTTTTCCTCTTTGCTAGGTCGGTGCTACTGCTGCAGCCATGATTTTCCCGTTATAAATAATGCACAAACCTCTTTTTGCTATAGAAGACACAAAATTATTGTTTATAGGCTACATCTTTACATAAATGCTGGAAATAAATAGATATCCTGAAGTCTTTTAAAAAGGAACTCTACTCCGCCTCTACCTCCTCCAATGTGGAAACTGCTACAAAAATTCACTATATTCCTTCCTAGTAACTCAAAATGCCTAAAACTGAATTTGTTTTAAGTTTACCCCCCCCCCCCCATTCCAAATTCAAAGTCTTGATTTAAAAACCCTGTTCACATCTTTGCTGACGGGAACCGTAGCTTCAATGGCTTCAAGGTGAAAAAAATAATCTACTATGATGTGACATCTTTATTAGGGATGGTCTTCCACGGAAAGGGGGGCAAAACTTCGAATAAAAGACAAAATAGGTAAATTATAGTTAAAATGGTATCAATTTAGGATTCACACTCGCCAGAAGGGGATACTAGTAAAATTCTGGAAATTACTTTAAAATATTATAGAATACTTACTTACATCATTTATAACGGCAGAGGATTAAACTTTACCCCTCCCCCCCCCAATGCACAAATATGTAGCCCAATTTTATATTCTCAATGAATTTTTAATAACGCAAACTTTTTTTTTCCGCAGCCTGCTGTTTGTATACCGTCTGCCGTTAAATCAAACAGTTCGTGGTAACGAACTGTAAGTAAGGAGCGACCCTTCTCAATAGTAACCGAAACTCTAAAAAACCGAATTTTGATACCAATAGATAAATCAAAAGAATTGGATTTTTATGCTGATTTCAAATATATAAGTTTCATCAAGGTTAGTTTTACCCATCAAAAGCTATGCACCTGAGAATATTTGCCTTATTTTCGAAACAAAAGCAGAAAACAACCCCGAAAAGTCATAGAAGGTCAATGAAAATCACACCATCATATTCAACGTATCAGAGAACCCTACTATAGAAGTTTCAAGCTCCTATCTGCAAAAACGTGGAATTTTGTATTTTTTGCCAGAAGAAAGATCACCGATGCGTGTTTATTTATTTTATTTTTTTTCATTATCCCAGGGGTGATCGTATCGATCCAGTAGTCCTAGAATATTGCAAGAGGGCTATTTCAATCGGATATTAAAAGTTCTAGTGCCCTTTTTAGGTGACCAGAAAGATTGGAGGGCAACTTTGCCCCCTCCCACGCTCAGTTTTTTCCCGAAGTCACCCAATCCAAATTTTGAGATAGCCATTTTGTTCCGCATAGTCGAAAATTTCATTAATATGTCTTTGAGGATGACTTAATCCCCCAAAGTTCCCAGGGGAAGGGCTGCAAGTTGTAAACTTTGCCCATTGTTTACATATAGTAGTAGTATAGATATAACGATAAGTAGCGGACAGTCCCCCATGTAGCTATAATTATAATTAGCGGACAGTACTCCGATATAGCTATAATGATAAGTAGCGGACAGTACTCCCGCCAATACAAGCAGACAGTGTAATGACCGGATTCAACAACCGTGAAAATTCGTGCTGATCTCTGTTCAAAGTGCGTGATGTTTTCATGGTAGTGATTTGTTTCCATTGTATGAAATTATGAAATTCTTTTTGTAATTTAATTTGTTAGGTGTGGTTGGCTTATGTTTAACCTTGAACACGGATATAAAAACTTCTAATGAAGATATTTTTCTTTTCCAATGATATGATTTTTTACATTCTATCCCATTGATTTTTATGAAATTTGTGTTTGATGTAGGAATCGAACGTGAGACACGTGATTTCCTATGGTAAAAGAACGACAATCGACTGAACCAACAAGCCATTGAACATATTATGATTTTAGAAATACATCCTATGAATTGTTTCTGGGACATTGCCCAACTGATGTTAAGCGTCACAATATCGTAACAGGTTCATTCCATTGAACTGGAACAAGTTCAAGCATATTCAATTTATCAATTGTATTTTTGATAGGTGTTAAAAGTGACCTGTTTCGGGGCATTTTTATGGCATCATCATGAGAATATGCATACCACGATGATTTGAGATGCATACTAGACAAACAATTTCTTCTGATACTTGGGCCCCAAGTCCTACCCCTGTCCTTCAACCCTATCCCTCCACCCTCCCTCCAACCCCTCCCCCTCCTCCCTCCCACCAACCCCCCCCCCCAAAAAAAAAAAACATTTTTTTTACATCTCTTAGAATGTCATGAAACACACTTAAAACACAAAAAATTCATATTTAATATTTTCCAACTTCAAAATGGGAATGATATAGATATGTGTCTCGCAACTTTTACTATTAGAACAATAATGTTTGTAGTTACCAATTTTTTTTTAACTTTTTTTAACTTTTTTTTTACATCTCTTAGAATGTCATGAAACACACTTAAAACATAAGAAATTCACATTTAATATTTTCCAACTTCAAAATGGGAATGATATAGATATGTGTGTTGCGACTTTTACTATTAGAAAAATAATGTTTGTAGTGACCAAGAATATGCATACCACGATGATTTGAGATGCATATTAGACAAACAATTTCTTCTGATACTCGGGCCCCAAGTCCTACCCCTGTCCTTCAACTCTATCCCTCCACCCTCCCTCCAACCCCTCCCCCTCCTCCCTACCACCAATCCCCCCCAAACTTTTTTTTTTACATCTCTTAGAATGTCATGAAAGACACTTAAATCACAAAAAATTCATATTTAATGTTTTCCAACTTCAAAATGGGAATGATATAGATATGTGTCTCGCAACTTTTACTATTAGAAAAATAATGTTTGTAGTTACCAATTTTTTTTAAATTTCTTTTTAACTTTTTTTAAACTTTTTTTTACATCTTTTAGAATGTCATGAAACACACTTAAAACATAAGAAATTCACATTTAATATTTTCCAACTTCAAAATGGGAATGATATAGATATGTATGTTGCGACTTTCACTATTAGAAAAATAATGTTTGTAGTGACCAATTTTTTTTCTGACAGTTTTTTTTAACTTTTTTTTTCTGACAGTTTTTTTTAACTTTTTTTTTCAACTTTTTTTTACATCTCTAAATCACATCAGGAAAATAGAATGACACTTTTAATTTAAATTTAAAAAAAAAATTATTCTTGTACATACTATTGATGAGGACTGATGGTTCTCTTTCAAGATTTTTTCATGAAAAACAAACTTTTTTTTAGAATTTTCCAGAGCTTCCCCTACCAGCTAAGAAGATAAGAAGGGGTGAAGTGACTTCAGTGGTCATTTCAAACAGACCGACGGTTATACAACATGGTCGTAGGTCGAATCCATTAATACCATCAACTTAGAAAATATGTTCGCATGATAGTGTTATTGTAGCATTGAATGCTGACAAGGAGAAGTATTTAAACTATAAAATAAGTACAAGTGGTAGCACCATCGGAAACGCATGCGTGCATTGTCATGACAGTAAGGAATTAAATTTCTTTGGAGTACCAAAAAAAATTCAACTCTTATGATGGTGGATATGCGAGATTGAGATCTCTGGAGATGATATCACTCAAAGAGAATGCCAACATAAAAATATTAGTTGATGAAGAAGGGCATCTTCTTGCTAGTGCTTGTGGTAACATGTTACCCAGTGTTAAACCATATCGTGAGCTTTCGGGTATTAGCATTCAAATGAAAGCAAAGACGAAAAGAAAGGCCTACTCTTCTGCTAATATCATAAACCATATCTTGTCTACGTGCCGGAACTGTTACCTGTGTAAAAATAGTGTGATAATAGACAGTGAAGTTGCCAGAAAAATAAAAAAAAGTATTGGCAGGAAGTATCACTAAGGAATATAAAGATGAATCGATGAAAAACAAAGTATCAGCAAACGTTACTGCCATTGATCAAACAGTCAATGAACCAAATAATACTAAAGACGAAAAGCATATTAAGCCTGTCGATGACACACCTGTAAAAATTGTATATGACTCAAAATGGAATAATGATTATTCTACTGATTACAAACTAAGAGAAGACAACAGCTATAGTATCAAGAGGGGAACATGGTGAACCATTTTATGGAACAGATTCAAAATGACCAAAGTTGTTCATTTATATTAATAATGTATAATAACAATATATTGTTTGTATTAATATTCTACATGACATTATTTCATTAAAATATGTTATGCATTACACTGTTATATGTTCATTATTTTTAGAGTAAGCCAGCATATAAAACGTTTAGAATGTCTATTAAAGCATTGGAGATGTAAGAAAAGGAATTTGCATACATCAAAGGTCGGATAGATAGGTTAGCATAGAGAAAATCTAAGTATAAGAATGAATAAATTCTCTATCAACATCTATTGACAAGATACTTGGGATATCTTTGACGGAATCTAAGTATTAGAGTGAGTAAATTCTTATCAATGTCTTTTGACAGATACGTTTGATAACACTGACATAATTTAAGTATCAGATTGAACAAATTCTTTATTAAAATTCGTTATCGATATCATTTGTCGGCTACGTCAGATAACATTGACAAAATCTATCTATTAGAATGAATAACTTCTTTATCATCAGCCGTTGTCGGATTTGTCATTATGAAAAAATTGTAAGTAAGCAACAAACTCTTTCTTGAATTCACCTCTTGCATACACAATACAGAAATTATATAAAAAAAATAATTAGGCATTGAGATATGCAAACATCCGCCCAGACACATAAGCAGAGGAAGTGAGAGAAACAAAAACACGTATAAATTTAAGGATTCAAGCATACAAACTGACAGAGACAGGTACTGAGATAAGCAAACACCCGCCCAGACACATAAGCAGAGGAAGTGAAAGAGACAAAACACATAAATATATAGATTCTGACATACAAATCGACAAAACAGTCACTGAGATAAGCAAACATCCGCCCAGACACATAGGCAAGGAGAATGAGAGAGACAAAAACACATGCAAATATATTGATTCAGACATACAAACCGATAGAAACAGGCATTGAGATAGGCAAACACCCACCCAGGCGCATAAAAAGAGAAAGTGAGGGAGACAAAAAACACATATAAATGTAAGGATTCTGACAGACAAACCAACAAAGACAGGCATTGAGATAGGCAAACACCTGCCCACACACATAAGCAGAGGAAGTGAGGGAGACAAAAACACATATAAATATATGGATTCAGGCATACAAACTGACAGAGACAGGTACTGAGATAAGCAAACATCCACCCAGACACATAAGCAGAGGAAGTGAGAGAGACAAAAACACATATAAATGTAAGGATTCTGACATACAAAGCAACAATCACAGGCATTGAGATAGGCAAACATCCGCCCAGACACATGGGCAAGGAGAGTGAGAGAGACAAAAACACATATAAATATATGGATTCAGGCATACAAACCGACAGAGACAGGCACTGAGATAAGCAAACACCCGCCCAGACACATAAGCAGAGGAAGTGAGAGAGACAAAAACACATATAAATGTAAGGATTCTGACATACAAAGCAACAATCCCAGGCATTGAGATAGACAAACATCCGCCCAGACACATAAGCAGAGGAAGTGAGAGAGACAAAAACACCTATTAATATATTGATTCTGACATTCAAATCGACAAAGACAGGAAATAAGATAAGCAAACATCCGCCCAGACACATAAGCAGCGAGAGTGAGAGAGACAGAAACACATGCAAATATATTGATTCTGACATACAAACCGACAAAGACAGGCATTGAGATAGGCAAACATCCGCCCAGACACATAAGCAGAGGAAGTGAGAGAGACAAAAACACATATAAATGTAAGGATTCTGACCCACAAACCAACAAAGACAGGCATTGAGATAGGCAAACACCTGCCCAGACACATAAGCAGAGGAAGTGAGGGAGACAAAAACACATATAAATATATGGATTCAGGAATACAGACCGACAGAGACAGGTACTGAGATAAGCAAACACCCACCCAGGCACATAAGCAGAGGAAGTGAGAGAGACAAAAACACATATAAATGTAAGGATTCTGACATACAAAGCAACATTCAAAGGCATTGAGATAGGCAAACATCCGCCCAGACACATAGGCAAGGAGAGTGAGAGAGACAAAAACACATATAAATATATGGATTCAGGCATACAAACTGACAGAGACAGGCACTGAGATAAGCAAACACCCGCCCAGACACATAAGCAGAGGAAGTGAGAGAGACAAAAACACATATAAACGTAAGGATTCTGACATACAAAGCAACAATCACCATCATTGAGATAGACAAACAGCCGCCTAGACATATAGGCAAGGAGAGCGAGAGTGACAAAAACACATATAAATATATAGATTCAGACATACAAAGAAACAATCACAGGCATTGAGATAGGCAAACACCCGCCCAGACACATAAGCAGAGGAAGTGAAAGAGACAAAAACACATAATAATATATAGATTCTGACATACAAATCGACAAAGACAGTCACTGAGATAAGCAAACATCCGCCCAGACACATAGGCAAGGAGAGTGAGAGAGACAAAAACACATTTAAATATATTGATTCAGGCATACAAACCGACAGAGACAGGCATTGAGATAGGCAAAAACCCACCCAGACACATAAGAAGAGGAAGTGAGGGAGACAAAAAAAACATATAAATATATGGATTCTGACATACAAACCGACAAAAACAGGCATTGAGATAGGCAAACATCCGCCCAGAAACATAAGCAGAGGAAGTGAGAGAGACAAAAACACCTATAAATATATAGATTCTGACATACAAATCGACAAAGACAGGCATTGAGATAAGCAAACATCCGCCAAGACACCTAGGCAGGGAGAGTGAGAGAGACAAAAACACATGCAAATATATTGATTCAGGCATACAAACCGACAGAGACAGGCATTGACATTGGCAAACACCCGCCCAGACACATAAACAGAGGAAGTGAGGGAGACAAAACACGTATAAATACATGGATTCTGACATACAAACCGACATTGAGATAGGCAAACATCCGCCCAATCACATAAGCAGAGGAAGTGGGAGAGATAAAAACACACATAAATGTAAGGATTCTGACACACAAACCAACAAAGACAGGCATTGAGATAGGCAAACACCCGCCCAGACAAATAAGCAGAGGAAGTGAGGGAGACAAAAACACATATAAATATATGGATTCTGACATACAAACCGACAAAAACAGGCATTGAGATAAGCAAACATCCGCCCAGACACATAAGCAGAGGAAGTGAGAGAGACAAAAACACATATAAATGTAAGGATTCTGACATACAAAGCAACAATTACAGGCATTGAGATAGGCAAGCATCCACCCAGACAAATAAGCAGAGGAAGTGAGAGAGACATAATAAATAAATGGATTCTCACATACAAACCAACAAAGACAGACACTGAGATAAACAAACATCCGCCCAGACACACAGGCCCAAGGAGTGAGAGAGACGAAAACACATGCAAATATATAGATTCAGACATACAAAGCAACAATGACAGGCTTAGAGATAGGCAAACATCCGCCCAGACACATAAGCGGAGGAAGTGAGAGAGAGAGACAAAAACACATATAAATAAATGAATTCTGACATACAAACCAACAATGACAGGCATTGAGATAGGCAAACTCTCGCTCAGACGCACAGTCATAAGGAGAGAGATATCCAAAAATTTGGGTTGATCTAGGTTTACTTAGAGTGGCGCGCCACTCTAAGAGTTTGCCTATCTCAATGCCTGTCATTGTTGGTTTGTATGTCAGAATCCATTTATTTATGTGTGTTTTTTTGTCTCTCTGTCTCACTTCCTCCGCTTATGTGTCTGGGCGGATGTTTGCTTATCTCTAAGCCTATCTTTGTTGCTTTGTATGTCTGAATCTATATATTTGCATGGGTTTTCGTCTCTTTCACTCTCTGGGCCTATGTGTTTGGGTGGATGTTTGCTTATCTCAGTGTCTGTCTTTGCTGGTTTATATGTGAGAATCCATTTATTTATTAGTGTTTTTGTCTCTCTCCCTTCCTCTGCTTATTTGTCTGGGTGGATGTTTGCCTATCTCAATGCCTGTGATTGTTGCTTTGTATGTCAGAATCCTTACATTTATATGTGTTTTTGTCTCTCTCACTTCCTCTGCTTATGTGTCTGGGTGGGTGTTTGCTTATCTCAGTGCCTGTCTCTGTCGGTTTGTATGCCTGAATCCATATATTTATATGTGTTTTTGTCTCCCTCACTTCCTCTGCTTATTTGTCTGGGCGGGTGTTTGCCTATCTCAATGCCTGTCTTTGTGGGTTTGTGTGTCAGAATCCTTACATTTATGTGTGTTTTTATCCCTCCCACTTCCTCTGCTTATGTGATTGGGCGGATGTTTGCCTATCTCAATGTTGGTTTGTATGTTAGAATCCATATACTTATACGTGTTTTTGTCTCCCTCACTTCCTCTGCTTATGTGCCTGGGCGGGTGTTTGCCTATCTCATTGCCTGTCTCTGTCGGTTTGTATGCCTGAATCAATATATTTGCATGTGTTTTTGTCTCTCTCAGTCTCCCTGCCTATGTGTCTTGGCGGATGTTTGCTTATCTCAATGCCTGTCTTTGTCGATTTGTATGTCAGAATCTATATATTTATAGGTGTTTTTGTCTCTCTCACTTCCTCTGCTTATGTGTCTGGGCGGATGTTTGCCTATCTCAATTTCTGTTTTTGTCGGTTTGTATGTCAGAATCCATATATTTATATGTGTTTTTTGTCTCCCTCACTTCCTCTGCTTATTTGTCTTGTTGGGTTTTTGCCTATCTCAATGCCTGTTTCTGTTGGTTTGTATGCCTGAATCAATGTATTTGCATGTGTTTTTGTCTCTCTCACTCTCCTTGCCTATGTGTCTGGGCGGATGTTTGCTTATCTCAGTGACTGTGTTTGTCGATTTGTATGTCAGAATCTATATATTTATATGTGTTTTTGTCACTCTCGCTCTCCTTGCCTATGTGTCTAGGCGGATGTTTGTCTATCTCAATGATGGTGATTGTTGCTTTGTATGTCAGAATCCTTACATTTATATGTGTTTTTGTCTCTCTCACTTCCTCTGCTTATGTGTCTGGGCGGGTGTTTGCTTATCTCAGTGCCTCTCTCTGTCAGTTTGTATGCCTGAATCCATATATTTATATGTGTTTTTGTCTCCCTCACTTCCTCTGCTTATGTGTCTGGGCAGGTGTTTGCCTATCTCAATGCCTGTCTTTGTTGGTTTGTGTGTCAGAATCCTTACATTTATATGTGTTTTTGTCTCTCTCACTTCCTCTGCTTATGTGTCTGGGCGGATGTTTGGCTATCTCAATGCCTGTTTTTGTCGGTTTGTATGTCAGAATCCATATATTTATATGTGATTTTTGTCTCCCTCACTTCCTCTGCTTATGTGTCTGGGTGGGTTTTTGCCTATCTCAATGCCTGTCTCTGTCGGTTTGTATGCCTGAATCAATGTGTTTGCATGTGTTTTTGTCTCTCTCACTCTCCTTGCCTATGTGTCTGGGCGGATGTTTGCCTATCTCAGTGACTGTTTTTGTCGATTTGTATGTCAGAATCTATATATTTAATTGTGTTTTTGTCTCTTTCACTTCCTCTGCTTATGTGTCTGGGCGGGTGTTTGCCTATCTCAATGCCTGTGATTGTTCCTTTGTATGTCTGAATCTATATATTTATATGTGTTTTTGTCACTCTCGCTCTCCTTGCCTATGTGTCTAGACGGATGTTTGTCTATCTCAATGATGGTGATTGTTGCTTTGTATGTCAGAATCCTTACATTTATATGTGTTTTTGTCTCTCTCACTTCCTCTGCTTATGTGTCTGGGCGGGTGTTTGCTTATCTCAGTGCCTGTCTCTGTCAGTTTGTATGCCTGAATCCATATATTTATATATGTTTTTGTCTCTCTCACTCTCCTTGCCTATGTGTCTGGGCGGATGTTTGCCTATCTCAATGCCTGTGATTGTTGCTTTGTATGTCAGAATCCTTACATTTATATGTGTTTTTTTCTCTCTCACTTCCTCTGCTTATGTGCCTGGGTGGGTGTTTGCTTATCTCAGTACCTGTCTCTGTCGGTTTGTATGCCTGAATCCATATATTTATATGTGTTTTTGTCTCCCTCACTTCCTCTGCTTATGTGTCTGGGCGGATGTTTGCCTATCTCAATGCCTGTCTTTGTCGGTTTGTATGTCAGAATCAATATATTTGCATGTGTTTCTGTCTCTCTCACTCTCGCTGCTTATGTGTCTGGGCGGATGTTTACTTATCTCAATGCCTGTCTTTGTCGATTTGTATGTCAGAATCTATATATTAATATATGTTTTTTTTGTCTCCCTCACTTCCTCTGCTTATGCGTCTGGGCAGGTGTTTGCCTATCTCAATGCCTGTCTTTGTTGGTTTGTGTGTCAGAATCCTTACATTTATATGTGTTTTTGTCTCTCTCACTTCCTCTGCTTATGTGTCTGGGCGGATGTTTGCCTATCTCAATGCCTGTCTTTGTCGGTTTGTATGTCAGAATCAATATATTTGCATGTGTTTCTGTCTCTCTCACTCTCGCTGCTTATGTGTCTGGGCGGATGTTTACTTATCTCAATGCCTGTCTTTGTCGATTTGTATGTCAGAATCTATATATTAATATATGTTTTTTTTGTCTCCCTCACTTCCTCTGCTTATGCGTCTGGGCGGGTGTTTGCCTATCTCAATGCCTGTTTCTGTCGGTCTGTATGCCTGAATCAATATATTTGCATGTGTTTTTGTCTCTCTTACTCTCCTTGCCTATGTGTCTGGGCAGATGTTTGCTTATCTCAGTGACTGTCTTTGTCGATTTGTATGTCAGAATCTATATATTTATATGTGTTTTTGTCTCTCTCACTTTCTCTACTTATGTGTCTGGGCGGGTGTTTGCCTATCTCAATGCCTGTGATTGTTCCTTTGTATGTCTGAATCTATATATTTATATGTGTTTTTGTCACTCTCGCTCTCCTTGCCTATGTGTCTGGGTGGATGTTTGTCTGTCTCAATGCCTGTGATTGTTGCTTTGTATGTCAGAATCCTTACATTTATATGTGTTTTTGTCTCTCTCACTTCCTCTGCTTACGTGTCTGGGCGGGTGTTTGCTTATCTCAGTGCCTGTCTCTGTCGGTTTGTATGCCTGAATCCATATATTTATATGTGTTTTTGTCTCTCTCACTCTCCTTGCCTATGTGTCTGGGCGGATGTTTGCCTATCTCAATGCCTGTGTTTGTTGCTTTGTATGTCAGAATCCTTACATTTATATGTGTTTTTGTCTCTCTAACTTCCTCTGCTTATGTGTCTGAGCGGGTGTTTGCTTATCTCAGTACCTGTCTCTGTCGGTTTGTATGCCTGAATCCATATATTTATATGTGTTTTTGTCTCCCTCAGTTCCTCTGCTTATGTGTTTGGGCAGGTGTTTGCCTATCTCAATGCCTGTCTTTGTTGGTTTGTGGGTCAGAATCCTTAAATTTATATGTGTTTTTTGTCTCCCTCACTTCCTCTTTTTATGTGCCTGGGTGGGTGTTTGCCTATCTCAATGCCTGTCTCTGTCGGTTTGTATGTCTGAATAAATAAATTTGCATGTGTTTTTGTCTCTCTCACTCTCCTAGCCTATGTGTCTGGGATGATGTTTGCTTATCTCAGTGACTGTTTTCTCGATTTGTATGTCAGAATCTATATATTTATGTGTTTTTGTCTCTTTCACTTCCTCTGCTTATGTGTCTGGGCGGGTGTTTGCTTATCTCAGTACCTGTCTCTGTCGGTTTGTATGCCTGAATCCTTACATTTATACGTGTTTTTGTCTATTTCACATCCTCTTCTTATGTGTCTGGGCGGATGTTTGCATATCTCAATGCCTAATTATTTTTTTATATAATTTCTGTATTGTGTATGCAAGAGGTGAATTCAAGAAAGAGTTTGTTACTTACTTACAATTTTTTCATAATGACAAATCCGACAACGGCTGATGATAAAGAATTTATTCATTCTAATAGATAGATTTTGTCAATGTTATCTGACGTAGCCGACAAATGATATCGATAACGAATTTTAATAAAGCATTTGTTCAATTTGATACTTAAATTATGTCAGTGTTATCAAACGTATCTGTCAAAAGACATTGATAAAGAATTTACTCACTCTAATACTTAGATTCCGTCAAAGCTATCTCAAGTATCTGTCAATAGATGTTGATAGAGAATTTATTCATTCTTATACTTAGATTTTCTCTATGTTAACCTATCTATCCGACATATGATGTATGCAAATTCCTTTTCTTACATCTCCGATGTTTTAATAGACATTCTAAACGTTTGATATGCTGGCTTACTCTAAAAATAATGAACATATAACAATGTAATGCATAACATATTTTTAATGAAATAATGTCATGTAGAATATTAATACAAAAAATATATTGTTATTATACATTATTAATATAAATGAACAACTTTGGTCATTTTGAATCTGTTCCATAAAATGGTTCACCATGTTCCCCTCTTGATACTATAGCTGTTGTCTTCTCTTAGTTTGTAATCAGTAGAATAATCATTATTCCATTTTGAGTCATACACAATTTTTACAGGTGTGTCATCGACAGGCTTAATATGCTTTTCGTCTTTAGTATTATTTGGTTCATTGACTGTTTGATCAATGGCAGTAACGTTTGCTGGTACTTTGTTTTTCATCGATTCATCTTTATATTCCTTAGTGATATTTCCTGCCAATACTTTTTTTTATTTTTCTGGGAACTTCACTGTCTATTATCACACTATTTTTACACAAGTAACAGTTCAGGCACGTAGACAAGATATGGTTTATGATATTAGCAGAAGAGTAGGCCTTTCTTTTCGTCTTTGCTTTCATTTGAATGCTAATACCCGAAAGCTCACGATATGGTTTAACACTGGGTAACATGTTACCACAAGCACTAGCAAGAAGACGCCTTCTTCATCAACTATTATTTTTTTGTTGGCATTCTCTTTGAGTGCAATCATCTCCGGAGATCTCAATCTCGCATATCCACCATCATAAGAGTTGAATTTGTTTTGGTACTCCAAAGAAATTTAATTCCTTACTGTCATGACAATGCACGCATACGTTTCCGATGGTGCTACCACTTGTACTTATTTCATACTTTAAATACTTCTCCTTGTCAGCATTCAATGCTACAATAACACTATCATGCGAACATACTTTCTTAGTTGATGGTATTAATGGATTTGACCTACGACCATGTTGTATAACCGTCTGTCTGTTTGAAATGACCACTGGAGTCGCTTCACCCCTTCTTATCTTCTTAATGGGTAGGGGGAGCTCTGTAAAATCCTAAAAAAAGTTTGTTTTTCATGAAAAAAATCTTGAAAGAGAACCATCAGTCCTCATCAATAGTATGCACAAGAATAAGTTTTTTAAAATTTAAATTAAAAGTGTCATTCTATTTTTCTGAGATGATTTAGAGATGTAAAAAAAAGTTGAAAAAAAAGTTAAAAAAAACTGTCAGAAAAAAAAGTTTAAAAAACTGTCAGAAAAAAAATTGGTCACTACAAACATTATTTTTCTAATAGTAAAAGTCGCAACACACATATCTATATCATTCCCATTTTGAAGTTGGAAAATATTAAATGTGAATTTTTTATGTTTTAAGTGTGTTTCATGACATTCTAAGAGATGTAAAAAAAAAGTTAAAAAAAGTTAAAAAAAAATTGGTAACTACAAACATTATTGTTCTAATAGTAAAAGTTGCGAGACACATATCTATATCATTCCCATTTTGAAGTTGGAAAATATCAAATATGAAATTTTTGTGTTTTAAGTGTGTTTCATGACATTCTAAGAGATGTAAAAAAAATGTTTTTTTTTTGGGGGGGGGGGGGTTGGTGGGAGGGAGGAGGGGGAGGGGTTGGAGGGAGAGTGGAGGGATAGGGTTGAAGGACAGGGGTAGGACTTGGGGCCCAAGTATCAGAAGAAATTGTTTGTCTAGTATGCATCTCAAATCATCGTGGTATGCATATTCTCATGATGATACCATAAAAATGCCCCGAAACAGGTCACTTTTAACACCTATCAAAAATACAATTGATAAATTGAATGTGCTTGAACTTGTTCCAGTTCAATGGAATGAACCTGTTACGATATTGTGACGCTTAACATCAGTTGGGCAATGTCCCAGAAACAATTCATTGGATGTATTTCTAAAATCATAATATGTGTAATGGCTTGTTGGTTCAGTCGATTAACGTGTCGTTCTTTTACCATAGGAAATCACGGGTCTCACATTCGATTCTTACATCAAACACAAATTTCATAAAATCAATGGGATAGAATGTAAAAAATCGTATCATTGGAAAAGAAAAATATAATCATTAGAAGTTTTTATATCCGTGTTCAAGGTTAAACATAAGTCAACCACACCTAACAAATTAAATTACAGAAAGAATTTCACAATTTCATACAAAGGAAACGAATCACTACCATGAAAACATCACGCACTTTGAACAGAGATCAGCACGAATTTTCACGGTTGTTGAATCCGGTCATTACACTGTCTGCTTGTATTGGCGGGAGTACTGTCCGCTACTTATCATTATAGCTATATGGGAGTACTGTCCACTACTTATCGTTATAGCTATATGGGGGGACTGTCCGCTACTTATCCTTATATCTATACTACTTATAGTATTGGTTTTTGGGAAGAGCAAAAATTTAACGTAAAGAGCGAAGCGTTGAGGAGGGGAGAGTCCCTTTCGTATACGGAGTAATTTATGCTCGTTTTAATGTCGCTCCTTACTTTCAGTTAAAAAAACTTGTTTTTTTTAAATTAATTAAAAGAGTTGAGTCCTGCTATTGAAAATTCGTTGAGTATATACAATTTAGGCTAAACATTTTCAAATTAGGAAAAACGCGGTGGTAAAGGCAAAGTTCAATCGTTCACACTTATGGATGATAAAGTATGTATTTTAAAATGTTTAAAATAATTTCCCTTTTAATTTAGTGTCATTTTCTGGAGAGTGGGAATGCTAAATTGATGCCTTAAAATATAAGATATTAAGGAAAAACAGTGAAATTTCTGAATTTCATGGAAAAGGGGGAGGAAAATCCGTCTTACCCTTGAATGAAACAAGAAAAGTAATTTATGATAAGATATACAGAACATGGAAGCGTGTAAATAACGGTGACAAACCTTGTGCTGTGACCTTATTAGAAGTATTATTCCAATCTTATGATGCAACTAAAAATTTATTGAGTAAGTCACCATAAATGGACTGAAGAAATTGCGATAACATATCTATTCTATTTACTTTCATTGTTGATATTTTAGATGTTGATTCAAAGACACCGCCTTCAATTCATAATTTCCTATTAGCATTAATTCGCAAAAATGTTCCTGCCATAGGGGACATTATGGCGTATATGTATATTTATAAATGACGGATTCGGGTTCGGAAAGATTTCTGAATGCACTCGAAAACAAAACAAACAAAAAAACTTGGGCTTTAAGTAGATTTCCTGAGTATTACCTTAAAATAGTATTTATTTTTCCACCTCTGTTTAAAGTGTTGGAAATGATTGACATTATATGAATCTACAAAAATATATTTTTTTTTAAACCGAAAGTTTTAATGCTCAGTGGAATTATACTAAAGCCTTGAAAGAATATGTTAGTGAATAAAAGCCTGAGATGAATTAATAAAAGCTTCTAAATTCATTTATAAAACATCTTTAAATTCTATAAATACCTTTTTGATAGATTAGGAAAAAGAGGATGTATTCCTCCTTCCCCTCCCAGCTCCTAGCCTTATCATTTAATAATGATGAGCGCTGCAAATTCGTGTAGACATAAAGACTCATTGCTCGAAATAATAATTATTTATTCCTTTTTCGTTCATTGGAGATTTTTCTTTTATCGAACAGTTTTAATTTGAGATTTTTCATTTTTCAAACTTTCAAATCATAAAAAAAACAAACACCAAAACAACCAAGACTACTGAAAAGAGCAAATGAATGTGGATTGGCAGTCTAATATGTACTGATATTCATTTCTGAAAGTCTCAACAATTTTGGATTTTTCTTCTGGTTGGATTTCGAGGCCATCTTGTCTTTAGAAGATACATCAGTACACCTTGGCCCTACTGGTCTCTGTGGTAGTTTCTGCTCTTAAGTTTAACTTGGTTACGTAATTATTATAATTTCTGTTCGGTTTGGGTTTTATTTATATTTATTAAAAAAGCTTTTTCCACAAAATAAGTTTTTCAAAAAAATGTAAAGAACTCCATTAAACCAAAAATGAACAAAAATAGAATCAAATTATGTACTAAACATACAACTACCACAAATCAGTATCAATAAATAAATATAACCCGAAACAAACAGAAATTGAAATAAGTCAAACTCAAAACAAGCAGAAATTAATATGAGTACGGTTCTAAACCCAAGCGTTCTAAAAGCTAGAATATAATTTGTATTTTACTGAAAAAAATTCAAATGAATTTAGTGAAAAAAATGTGTATGGTCAGTTTAATGAACAAAATAGAATCAAATAATCTACCAAGCACACAACTACCACAAATCAGTATCAATAAAAAAATGAAACCCAAAAAAAACAGAAATTAAAATATGTCAAACTCAAAACGAGCAGAAATTAATCTGAGTAGGGTTCTAAACCCTATGCTTTCTAAAAGCTATAATTTTGTACTTTATTCAATTTTTTTTTTAATGTTTTCACTTTTATAACCTTAAGAAATCAAAAATTAATTAAGATTTTAAGGAATAAATATAAGTATATGTACATTAAACTGACAATGCATATTTTTTTCAGTAAATTCATTTGAATGTTTTTCAATTCCTTACTGAAAACATAGTCTTTTTCAGGGAGAAAGACAAAGCCTCTTCTAAACTTAAACAACTATCCCTTCCGTAAAAACCTTAAATACCCCCTGGGCATAACTTAAAATTCTTGTCCCTTATCTGTGGGGTTTGTTTCAACCCCACAAGCAAGGTTATATGATATTTAGACTATTTTGTATAGAATGGCTGTCTCAAAATTTCTATTAGATGCATTTTCTATAGATATGACGATATTTATTGCTTAAAATCGTAACTAATTTTCGATTGCTTAAAGTTGTAAAGGTGAAAACATGTAAAAGAATTTTTATCAATAAAGTAATAATTACATTCTGGCTTTTAGAAAGCATAGGGTTTAGCATTAACCCCTGTTTGCATTCTGTTTTGTATTAACTTTCCGTCAAAGACTGAAAAGCCATTCTAATCCTTTCATCCTAGGACATGCTGATATCTGATATCTAATATCAGCTTATATCTAAATAAGCCATGAATTTTAATTAGTAAAACAGAAGTAAGTTTTAAAATCATAATTAACATATTTATTTCTGAATTTTTCTAGTATGGCCATATCTAATATCCTGTTTATCTAATTTATATTCGTTTTTTATTCATTCTGGTAAAAAAGAAAAAAAAAAGAAAAACAAAATTTAAATCAAATAAATTGAAAATTAAAGTATATTAATTAAAATCGATATTTGAATTGACCTAGAATTTTAAATTAGTTCCTTGATTCGAGTTTTTATACCAACAACCAAAAGATCAGAACAATTTTTGAAAGACGATTCTTTCACAACTAATGAAAAATTCATTTTATTCTGTAATAAAACTTGAATTATTGATCTATAACGAAATCTCTCCAGTCAACTTTCAGTTCACAGAAAGCTAACATATATTGATAGGCCAAAATGTCATACTCAAATGTTAGTATATCTATGTTTACTATTTATTACGATGCACATATGAAATTACTGATGAATATTGTCACGCTTCTCTCTAATTTTCAGCTAAATAACACATGGGCGGATCCCGAATATTTTAGGGGGGGGGGGGCAAAATACGCTGATCCGATAGAAAATTTTTTAGGGGGGAGAAAAATAGGTTGATCCGATAAACTTGCGTTAGGAACAAGTTTAATTAACGCAAATTTGAGTTGATTAAGTAAAGTACACTACTTTAGACTACACTAGGGGGGGGGGGGCGCACCCCCTTGCCCTCTCCCCTGGATCTGCCACTGAAATAGCTTTTATCCAGACTATTACTTACTTAACTCCCACCCGGCCGGGTTGGCCGATTTAAGGGTTCTCCTCTAATGATATCATTTCAATATTTTTGGGATGGGTGCCTGTTTGATGCAGTCCCTGTTGTTCATTGGCTATGTTGGTCCCAGAGGGCTTGATCGGCAGTGATTTGCTAATAGTAGCAGAGAATGTCTATCTAACCTCAAAAATGTATTGAAAATTCTTATGACCCTTTGTCCGTCATTGTAGTTGAATAAATCAACTACGCTGAACAAAATGGCTATCTAAAAATTTTGATCGGATGTGTTTGGGGGAATGAAGGGCGTGGGGGGGCTATTTGCCCTCCAATCACTTTCGACTATTAAAAAGGGTACTAGTCCTTTGAATATCCAATCGAATGAGCTTTTTTTGAAGTTTCTACGACAACACCTTCTATAAAAACCTTATATGCCCCCAGGGCATAACTTAAAATCCTTGCCTCGAGGGTTGTGGGGGAGTTTCCTGCTGAAAAAAATATTTTCTATCTGGAAATCAACTACGCTGAACAAAATGGCCATCTCAAAATTTTCATTGGATGTATTTGGGGGAATGATGGGCGTGGGGGGGCTATTTGCCCTCCAATCACTTTCGACTATTAAAAAGGGTACTAGCCCTTTGAATTTTCAATCGAATGAGCCTGTTTTGAAGTTTCTACAACAACGCCTTCTATAAAAACCTTATATGCCCCGACGGCATAACTTAAAACCCTTGTCCTGAGGGTTGTGGGGGAGTGTCCTTCTCAAAAACATACTTTCTATCTGGAAATCAACTACGCTGAACAAATTGCTATCTCAAAGTTTTGATTGGATGTGTTTGGGGGATTGATGGGTGGGGGGGGGGCTAGTTGCCTTCCAATCACTTTCGACTATTAAAAAGGGCACTAGCCACTCCAATTTCAAATTGAATGAGCCCTTTTCGAAGTTTCTGCGACGACTCCTTCGATACGAAGTGCCCGGGTATGGAGAAAAAAAAAAAAAAACAACACATTGTGCCCACATCGTTCTTTAATTAGGCAGCGCTAGCGCGCTGCCTATGATATTGAAGTAGTTTGGTATTAATAGATATGAGAGGTGCCCTGGTCCACCATACAGCAAGATCCCTATTACGAGAGGTGCCCTGTCCCACCATACAGCAAGAGTCCTATTAAATGCGGTGCCCTGTCCCACCATACAACAAGATCTCTTTTACGAGCGGTGCCCTGTCCCACCATACAACAAAAATCCTAATACGAATTTAGCCCTACCCCTACATACGAGTGCAGCCCTATACAATACAAGCTCAGCCATATTGAAGTTACAAATCCCTCATATCTTCTCTCTTAACGACATACATACTATACGAGGTCTATCATTTCCTTGGAAACAATTTTTTTCTCGACGAAATAAATGCTATTACTCCGAGCGCAGCCATAGGAAATCAATTCAAGCGGACATTCTTATCTCAAATTCTCTAATATGGAATTTTTCAGTAACATTGCAAACATTCAGAGCGGGCCTATTGCCTTATCTCGAGCGAATGTTTCGTTATAAAAGAATGGTCACCTTTTCTTTTATTCAGTATACTCCGAGCGGAGACATAGGAACTCATTTCAAGCGGTCATTCTTATCTCGAGTTTTGCGATAAGGATTTTTTCCGATTTTTTCACTAACAGTACCAACATTCAGAGCAAGCCTCCCATTATCTCAAGTGAATGTTCAGAAGTGAATTTGAAGTGACATTATGTCTTATAAACGAAGCTTTGTTATGGATTATAATAAACAATTGGATGAGCTCTTTTTTGTACTCTAATGGCATCGAACCGATTATTGATTATTGACTGTTGATTATAAATTATGAATAACACTGGGCAAGTATCATTATTGTAATGCAATGGCCATTTGCTCTCATTAGATGAAGAGAGTGCTATTCTTTTCTTCCTTAGTGTTTTAAGATCATGAAGAAGGTTTAACGGCCATCCAACAACATAAGCAAAGTCATAGATTTTACTATTGTTAACTATAGTTATAGATGGTGATATGTTTTTTTTCCAACGACATATTTTTAGCTTCTAAGCAACTTCCTATTGATTTTACGGAATCTGTGTTTCATGTAGGAATCGAACATAAGGCCCAAGATTTCCTATGGTAAAATAACGACACGTTACTCGAGTGAGCCAATAAGCCATTGAAAATATTACGATTTAAGAAATACGTTCTAATGCATTCAATGTATTTTTTCCAGGATGTTGGCCAACTGATGATAAGCTTCACAATATCCTTACAAGTTACTTTCAAAATCGATTTATCAATTGTATTTTTGGGAAGCGTTAACATTGATCTGTTTCTGGGCATATTTTTTGGAACCCTCCTGAGAATATGCATACTACGATGATTGGAGGTGCATACTGGATAGACACATTCTTTTGATGGTAAATGGGACTTCGCACACCTTTTTTCCATTACCGGGGTTGCACATGAGTTTGGGCCCTCAGATTCTCTTCCACGACCGCGAGTCCTCAAACAGGGCTCCATGTTCCCACTCCAGGACCCCGAGTCCTCATCCAGGATTCCATGACCCCATCCCAGGGTCCTTATTCCCCATACAGCCCCCCTACTCCCGTCCTGGGCCCCACCCCCCAAGTTTCCCCCTTTTCTTAGAATGACAAAACGATATTTTTTTGACATACAATCTGCTGAACATAGTTTATGTATTTTTCATATGCGGCCACCCCACTGGTGCTCTATGGTTGGCCGTCGACAATACTTGGGTTTATTCTTTGTTTTCGATTATTATTGATTATGCACTGAAAGAATAAACCCATAAGTCTTATTTTCAAAAAGTAAAGAAGAATTATTTCGAGAAGGTATGTCTACATGATAGAGTTGTCATTGCATTGAAGGCTGACAAGGACAAATATTTGAATTGCGCTTATAAGACGATGCTTGTTTTTTTTTTGTTCGCGAAATCAAATACTTTGCTCAAATCCTTACTACCCACATCTATTAATTTACAGTCACCGATGGTGCCGTTTTTGTATTCCTGTCCATGTACTGCCATTTTTTTTCACTAAAGCTATTGATGGTATCACAAGTGATTTTTAACTTAGGTTACATTATGTTAACTGATTTTGACTTAGGTTCGTTAATAAAACAGAACTTTTGTATAGAACAGATTCAACTACTTGGTAAACTTCAAGTATACTCATTGATGACTGAGCATAAGAAATTAATAAAAAAGCACTTGTAAATAGAACAAACTCTGGTACTTTGTAAATTCCAAGTCTTTTAATTTTTGAGTGAATAATTAATAAAATAGGACTTTTATATAGAACAAACTCAGCTACCTGGTAAATTCCAAGTCTTTTAATTGGTGACTGAGTATCAAAAATTAACAAAAAAAAGTAACCAACTCAGCTACTTGATAAATTCCAAGTCGTTCAATTGATGACTGAGTATAAGAAAATAACAAGAAAAGTAAAAAACTCAGCTACTTGGTAAGTTCCAAGTTTTTTAATTGATGACTGAGAATCAAAAATTAAGAAAAAAAGCACTTTAGCATTTAACAAACTCAGCTACTTGGTAAATTCCAGGTCTTTTAATTGGTGACTGTGTATTGAAAATTAATAATAAAACTTTTGCATAGAACAAACCCAGCTACTTGGTAAATTCTAAGTCTTTTACTTGATGACTGAGTATCAAAACTTAATAAGAAAACAAGTTTGCAGAGAACAAGAACTGCAAGTAAGGAGCGACCCGGCTCAATGGTAACCGAAACTCTAAAAAAAGGAATTTTGATACCAATAGATACATCAAAAGAATCAGATTTTAAAATCTGATTTCAAATATATAAGTTTCATCAAGTTTAATCTTACCCATCAAAAGTTACGTGCCTGAGAAATTTGGATGATTTTCGAAAAAAGGGGAGAAGACCCCCTAAAAGTTACAGAAACTTAATGAAAGTCACACCATCATATTCAGCGTATCAGAGAACCCTACTGTAGAGGTTTCAAGCTCCTATCTACAAAAATGTGGATTTTTTATTTTTTGCCAGAAGAAAGATCACGGATACGTGTTTATTTGTTTTTTTTTCCCAGGGGTAATTGTATTGACCCAGTGGTCATAGAATATCGTAGGAGGCCTCATTGGAACGGAAATTAAAAGTTCTAGTGCCCTTTTTAAGTGACCAAAAAATGGAGGGCAACTAGGCCCCCTCCCACGCTCATTTTTTTATCAAAGTCACCCAATTAAAATTTTGAGATAGCCATTTCGTTCAGCATAGTCGAAAATATAATAAATATGTCTTTTAGGATGACTTAATCCCCCACAGTTCCCAGGGGAAGGGCTGCAAGTTATGAACTTTGCCCATTGCTTACATATCGTATTGGTTATTGGGAAGTGTACAGACATTTTCAGGAAGGATTTTTTTCTGGTGGGGGGGGGCTGGAGGAGAAGGTTACTCGGGAGAATCTTTCCGTGGAGGATGTTTCTTTGCGGTAAGGGACATTTCTATGAAGGGGGTGCCGGATTTTCAAGCATTATTTAAAAAACGATCAGAAATTAAATTAAAAAAAAAACAAGTTTTTTCAACTGAAAGTAAGAAGCAACATTAGAAATTAAAACGAACAGAAATTATTACGTATATGAGGGGGTTCTCCCCCAATTCAATACCTCGCTCTTTACGCTACATTTTTTTTAGTGCTTTCAAAAGAGCTATTTATTCTAATTAAACGGCCTTTGTGATTTAGGGGTTTTTGAATTAATTTTTTTTTTAACTTTTAACGTAAAGAGCGTGGTACTGACTAAGAGGAGAACCCCCTCATATACGTAATAACATATACGTAATAAAAAAACAATAAAAAAACAAGCGATACGGCTCAATAGTAATCAAAACATTTAAAAACGGAATTTTGATGTCAATAAATATATCAAAAGAATGGGCTTATAATGCTGATTCTAAATATATAAATTTTATTAAGTTTAGTATTACTCATCAAAGGCTACGAGCCTGAGAAAATTTACCTGATTTTTTAAAGAGGGAGGAAACATCCCGTACAAGTAAAAGAATTTTAATGACAATCACACCGTCAGATTCAGCGTATCAGAAAACCCTATTACATAGGTTTCAAGATCATATCTGCAAAAATCTGCAACTTTGTATTTTTTGCCAGAAGAAAAATATACGAATATAGAAGTTCGTTACGTAAGTTAATTTGTAAATTACGTCAGAACCAAATTTAGAGACAGCCATTTAGCAAAGGAAAAGTAAAATTTTTATGCAAATTTTTTGTACTTATTCAATGACGGTGAGCCAAAATAAAAGCTGCATTAACTAAAAAACGATCAGAAATTAAATAAAAAAAAAACAAGTTTTTTAAACTGAAAGTAATGACCGACATTAAAACTTAAAACGAACAGAAATTATTCCGTATATGAAAGGGGTTGTCCCCTCCTCAACGCCTCGCTCTTTACGCTAAAGTTTGACTCTGTCTCACAACATAAGTTTGACTCTGTCTCACAACATATCCCTTTCATATACGGAATAATTTCTGTTCGTTTTAAGTTTTAATGTCGCTCCTTAATTTCAGTTTAAAAAACTTGTTTTTTTTTATTTATTACCTTTAGCCACTCCTGAAATGTATCAGACGCGTCCTTTTGAAAACCTGGATGCACATAGTGTTCTTTGATTTAGTCCAAGATCCCCTGAAAAATCCATCTCAACTAGTCATCATCTCAACTAGGCCCCGGCGCTGCACCGATGAGAGAAGACCGGCGGCGGCGGGGCCAAAAACAGCACGCCGCCGCCATGCCGCCGGTAAGATGTCGGTGGCGCACCACCGGTAAGATGTCGGCGGCACGCCACCGGCGCGATCAATGTTGACCGCAAACATTAGTGTTTTCATCTGTCTTTGTCAAATCACAGCTTAAATTTACAACAGGTTCGAGCCTATTCATGAGTTCAAAACTTTACAAGTCGTTGGGTTGAAACTGGTCTTCTTCGTTATTCATCAAGAGAAGTAGAAATCTGGTAGAAACGAATTGGCTGTGGCGTTTCAGAACCCTTGCATAATACGAGTAGTTGAAGTATCTATTAGCTATGTATTCTTAACATAAATAACTATCAAAATTAGTAGTTTTTTTCATCGAGCATTACTGCATACAAAACTTCAAAAACCGTATCACAAAATTCGTCAGTTATCTGGGTAAAAACTTTGAATATAAGTTTGAACTTAGAAGCTTAAAATTTTCATAATGCCCTCAACCTATATCTGTTTTGTCACCTTTAAAACAGTTGAAATGGGTGACTTTGATATTGATTGTTTTTTTTTTGCTCTTTTGGATTCCTAAAAGCCTTCCTTGTATTAAAAACTAATTTTAATAACAAAATAAAAAAAAAATTAAAGTTTTTTTTGGCTTCTTTATAGAATATATGTCACGTAGGCTAAGGCTGAATTGCTGCTTTTTTTATTGTTTTGACTGCTCTTTTGGATATTATTCATTTTTCTTTTGGGGATTCGTTCCAAATTATGAACTCATAAATACCTAATATCAGCAAAATTATAAACTGCATCTTAAAGGAGTAAATTTATCAAAATAAAAAATACATGATGAACACTTAACATGAGAACACTTTAATTAAAATGAAACAAAAAAACACTTAATGGTTTATTCGGTATGAAGAAAAATGAAGTGCCAGCTATTTTCTTAGGTAAAAAATGAAATCCGTTTTAAATCCATTTTAAATGTAATTAAATAAAATAACATGCAGACTGAAGTAGCTCCAGGAAGATATTGAGATTTTCTTCCTAGTTTGTCACTTTTAATCCAAGCATAGGAGACTTAGTATCAGTTATTGAGTTTAAGCTTTGTTTCCCAATTGCTCACAATAATTATAAAATTTAAGAAAGTCTCAACAATAAGTCACCTGTAGTCAAAGTACTCAAAGACTCCTCTTTGATCCCCACCCAGGCTCAAAGCTTCTGCTATGGATATCCATGGAAATCTCCAAAGAGTTTCTTTTTAAAATAGTTTTCAAGCGTAGTTATGGGTATTTAGCCTTTTTGCTTTTCTTCAAAGCTTTGAAAAAAAGTGTTATGATATTCCAAATGTTACATTTGTTATATTTGTGCATATTTTTGGTCATCATTTGTGGGGTGATCGATTTTTTTAAACCACTGTAGATACGTAAGAACGTTGCAACATCTAGTACCCTTGGGTCATAAGACTGTCAAAGACTCCTCCTTGAACCTCCCAAATTGAAAGCTTTTATTATGACCTGGCCTTTTAATGTAACTCGAGCACTGGATCAAGGGCGCCATTGTCACTCGAGCGCAACGTTAAGTGGGGATGTCGATATCGCTTTCGTCACACCAATTCGTTTTAGTGTGAATCTGGCTGGTACTTATGAATGAATGTTTTCAAAGTAAACTCGTTTTATCAATAAGAAAAAAAAACGAGTTTGACGCATGTGTCCCTTTCCCTTTGGATGATAAAACCATACAAGTGCTGTATCAAGTATAACTCACAAAAATCTTGTTAATTTTTGTCAACTTTTCAATTTTTTGGCATCCCTGCTTTCCATAAAAACAAATCAAGGTACTAACACTTAAATATAATAACTCCCTATGCCCCCCCTATGGATACCATCTTGATAGGATACCATCTCTGCTTTAAATAATAAAAAATAATTAACTTATTGGCATCCCTGCTTTCAAAAAAACAATCGAGGTATTATCATTTAAATATAATAGCTCCCTACCCCCCCTCTTCTGGATATCGCCTTGATAGGATGCCGTCTCTGCTTTAAATTAAAAAAAAATTAGCTTTTTGGCATCCCTGCTTTCAATAAAAAAATTCGAGATATTACCATTGAAATATAATACCTCCCTACCCCCCTTCTGGAAACCACCTTGATAGAATACCGTCTCAGCTTTACATTAAAAAAATAATTTACTTAATAATTAACTAGGTCACTATATGGTTCAAATAAACACGCAAAATAACGTTAAACAGCTTAGTGTTCCTTGAAAAAAAAAAAAAAAAAATGAGGGTATGAGTAAAAGGGTACAAAGAGAACAACAAAAATGTCAAAATTATTCAGATATACCTCAAATTATTGGAAAACTTAGTCATAGATTCGCCACGGCATTCAATAAGATCCAAAGAAGCTAATTAAAAGGGAGCACACACAAAAGCAAAATTAGGCCAGTAGCCTATGAGGAATCGCAAAATACCCAAGACAATGAACAAGTCCCAATGGGGGGCCCTGGGTCTATCAAAATATTTCAATGGTTTCCCAGGAAATTTGATATCATTTTCTTCCGTCTCCACTTTAAGTGAAAAAACTAATTACCTTTTTGGCATCCCTGATTTTAATAAAAGAAAATGAGGTATTATCATTTAAAAATGATAGCCCGCTATCCCCCCCTATAGGCAATAATTTACAATTTTTTTATGTATCATATTTTTGGGGTAACTTTCGTTTCAATCTTTAATTCCCCAACCTTGTACATAGTAGTCTATAGCTAAATTTTGTCTCAAAAGAAGATTTTTTTTTTTTGGGGGGGGGGGGGGGGTTGGGGTAAATTTTTTCAGATAATCAATCAATCAATCAATCAATTTATTCAATTAATAAACACAACAAAATACACTTCAATATAAACTCCCCCGTAAGGCTCTATGGCCAGGAAAAAAAAAGGGAGAAACAAAAATGAAACAAATACAAGTATTTTCAACACAATGCATTGCATTTCAACCTTTCAAAGACTCAACACACACACACACACACACACAAAACAAAACAAAAAGAGAAAAAAAAACAATAATTAAAGACCCAAACAAAAAGCGATTTTATGAGACCCCCCCCCCCCAAAAAAAAAAGGATGTAGGACAATCCAATAAAATAAACCAAATTCCAAATATATATTTGAAACCAAACAAAAAAAAAATATTATACAGACTCAAAACCCCTCACAACAAATGTTTCCAACCCAGGCTAGTGTCACCCCCCGCCCCCAAAAAAAATAATAATAAAAATTAACAAAAATATATTTAAACATGAAAAATCAAGACATTACAATTTTTTTTAAGATTCTTTTGAATGTACCAAACGAGTGACATTCTTTAGCTGACTCAGGCAGGCTATTCCAAACGATATGACGAGCAGTTAATGGGTTAAAGTCAGACCTCACCGATGGAGTAAATATAATATTAATATTCCTTGAATTGCGAAGATGATGCGAAGACCTATCAGTGACGAAAGAAGGAGTAGTTTGAAGGGCTGTGGGAACATCACCATGAATTTGATGAAAAGTGAAAGACGCGCACGAAAGAGTGTAGAGAGACCGCAAATCAAGTAATACGCTAGTTGGGCTAGTTGTAGAACAATTTGTTTCCTGTATAAGCCTTCTTGCCTTATCATATAACTTAGAAAGTGGTTTCAAAAAAGAAGAGAAAGTTGACATCCATATTGTAGGGCAATAAGAGACGTAGGACTGAACTAAGCAATGGAACAGAATTTTTAAAACTGATCCAGGAAAAATGTGTTTTAGCTTCCTCAAAATTCCAAGACTCCTTGAGATCTTCATATTAATTAGTCCAATATGATGCTTGAATGAAAGGTTTTCATCGAGAAGAATACCGAGAAATCGGACATATCGTTCCTTAGGTCTACTGAGAGAGCCCCTTGAAAGCTGGATTTTAGATTAGTCAGGGCACGCCAGAGAAATACGGGAAAAAATTAAAAAACTTGACTTAGCAACATTTAGGGCAAGGCAATTTGCATCAAACCAAAGAACGACTCTCTCAAAAAGGTCAACTAATTTGGGAAGCATCTCAGACTCAGTTCCCACTACAGTACCAACGGTACTGTCATCAGCGAAATCTATCATTTCTGTAATCATCAGGCGTTCATCATTTCATTTTCTGTAATCTATTAGGCGTTCAACAATTGAGTATTATACATTAAGAAAATCTTATCTAAAAACAGCAAAAGAAAAAAAAAATCTGCCAACTACAATTCAGCTGTAGAAACAGTCTGTCGGCTATCAATTTCTAAATCCAACTGAAGGCTGAAGCTGTATAGTAGTGAATGCGTTGTATAATTCCATTCAACTTCAAAATAAAATTTTTGAATGCGAATGATGTAAGAAATAGCAATTGGGAAACTGCATTCGAAATTATTTAAATTCATTTCATAAAGACTAAAGACTGTATATATTGCAATATTTGCAATTGCATGTTGCATCTGTCTGGTTTTAAACAAAAGAGACGAAAATTAACGAACAAGAGAGTAGTGAAGAATTATGGTATGCAAAGTAATATTTGACAGGAAAAGTCACTGGTGATAAATTGCTAGGGGTGGCACCGTGGTTGCGTGATTTTCGTGGATTCAGGGAACCAAATTTTTTTTGGGGGTGACGCATAGATTTTCGGGTAAATACCCGAAAATTTGGGGATAGTGCAAGCCCTGCTTGATTTCTACTCAGGAAAATCGAAATATGAAACCACACGAGAAAGAAAAGCTCCGACTTTGCGGTTGACGCAACAAAGAATCGCCGCAAAATTAATTTAAAGTCAGCCGAACGCCGCACCCTCTGTCGGTAGCGGCGTGCCTGCAGCACGCCGGTGGTGCAGCAACACTTCAACGGCGGTCGACCAGGCCTGTCGTCGGCAGCGCTCGGTCGATCCGCTGACACGGCGCCGGGGTTTAATCTCAACGTGCTCTGATTCATTCAATTTCAATTTAATACTCTTAGCCTATTCTAAAGTATTGTAGATACGCCCGATTGACAACACGGATGCATATAGTGTCTTTTGATTTAGTCTAACACCCCTCTCATTATGCCCTGGAATTTTCAAATTGATATCCTTGGCTGTTTTTGGAATATTGCAGATGAGCCCTTCTGACCACTTGGATGCATATAGTATCTTTCGGCTTAGTTCAAAATCCCTACCAACAATCCCTGAAATTTTCAACTTAATGCTCTTAGCCGTTCCTGAGCTTTTGCGGAAACACTTTTTTGATGACGTGGAAGCACAAACTGTCTTTTGGTTTAGTTAAGGGTTCCCAGCAACGTGCTCAGAAAGTTTAAACGCAATTCCTTTAGTTGTTCCTGAGATATTGCACATAAGTACTTTCGATAATCGTGTATCCTTTGATTTAGTTTTATATCCCCCTGAACATTTGTTGAAAATTCCAACTTAATTCTCAAAGCCGTGTCTAAGATATTGCATATAAGCCACTTTGACAATCTTGCTGCACTTAAGTTCTTTTGATCTATTTCATCATTCTTCTCAATATTCCTCTCAACAATATCGTTAGTCGTTCCGGACTTGTTGTAAATACGCCCTGTTGACAACCTGGATGGTGCTTTTAGTATCTTTTGATTTAGTTCAAATTCCCCTCCCTCCTCTATTCTCTTCAAGTTTCATCTTAATGACCATAGCCCTTCCCGAAATATTGCAAATGCGCCCTTTGACAGCCTCGATGCTTATAGTGACTTTTAATTTAGTTCAAGCTCTCCCTCACCATTCCCTGAAAGTTCCAACTTAACGCCTTTAGCTGTTCCTGAAATATGCTGTTCTGACAACCTGGATGCACATAATGCATACATATATATATATATATATATATATATATATATATATATATATATATATATATATATATATATATATATATAGATATATATATATATATATATATATGTATATAATATATATATATATATATATATATATATATATATATATATATATATATATATATATATATGTATATAATATATATATATATATATATATATATATATATATATATGTATATAATATATATATATATATATATATATATATATATATATATATATATATATATATATATATAATATATATATATATATATATATATATATATATATATATATATATATATATATATATATATATATATATATATATATATATATATATATATATATATATATATATATATATATATTATATATATATATATATATATATATATATAATATATATATATATATATATATATATATATATATATATATATATATATATATATATATACGCCGCCGATCTGTCGTCGGCGGCGTTCGATCGATTTGCTGGCACGACGCCGGGGTCTAATCTCAACGTGCCCTGATTCATTCAATTTCAATCTAATGCTCTTAGCCTATTCTGAAGTATTGTAGATACGCCCGTTTGACAACACGGATGCATATATTGTCTTTTGATTTAGTCTAACACCCCTCTCATTATGCCCTGGAGTTTTCAAATTGATATCCTTAGCTGTTTTTTGGATATTGCAGGTGAGCCCTACTGACAACTTAGATGTATATAGTATCTTTCGGCTTAGTTCAAAATCCCTACCAACAATCCCTGAAATTTTCAACTTAATGCTCTTAGCCTCTCCTGATCTTTTGCGGAAACACTTTTTTATTTATGTTTTTTTTTTGAAAATGGCTCCATATTTTTTCGAGACAATTTGCATCCTGGGATATTCTGGCTTAAAAAAAGATCTATATAGTCAGAAGTTCGATAAAATTCGTTAAAAGCCTTAATTTGGCTTTTTGGGAGAAAAAGATTCATTTGAGTGAAATGACACCGTATCTATGGATACGTTCGAAAAGCCTACATACGTCATATATGTCTCAGTAGTGGTTGTATCGTTTTCAGTCTCTATGATGCAGGCAACATAACACAACAAACATATGATTGACGACAAAGAAACATGAGGTTCGAAGATAAGGGACAGCAAGGACTAAAACGATTCAAAAACCGAAGTGAAGAACAAAGAAATATGCGGTTAAGAGATATGTGACAAAGAGTAGTAGAACAAATTAAACGGAAAGCAGGTTGTCCATGGTTAGGGTGGGAGGATGGGAACTTCTAGGGAGGGTATAAAGAGGGAGGCTTTGAATAGGTTGGGATGGAGGGGTGCGTGTGTAACTGTGTTGGCCTTAGGTGGGTTGATGCTGAGGTGAGTTGTTAGTAGTAGTATCCTCATAACCTAGCATTTATACATATATATATATATATATATATATATATATATATATATATATATATATATATATATATATATATATATATATATATATATATATATATATGTGTGTGTGTGCTTGTTCCATAAGTTTTATCCTTGTTTTATTCGTGCTTGTCTATGTGCTTGTTACTTTGGCTTGAGCTGTCATTTTCTGGTTTATTACTATGCTTGTACGATTGTTCTATGAGTTTTAATTTCGTTTTATTTGTCATTATCCCTCTTTTTCTTTTGAAGTTCATTAGGCTTATTCTTTACCGCTAGGTCATAGTGGCACGTAGTAAGATTAGAATGGAAAAAAAGTAATATTATACTTATATATATATATATATATATATATATATATATATATATATATATATATATATATATATATATATATATATATATATATATATATATATATATATATATATATATATATATATATATATATTATATATATATATATATATATATATATATATATAGTATTACTTTTGTAGTATTACTTTTAAGTGTAATTTATTTATCATTAATTTACTAACTCGTTCAGGCCAGTTATCAATCTTAAGGTTGGATTCTGCCGTTTTGCAGAAGGCTTGTTTCATTAAGAATGCATTATTCCAGAACATTTCTCACCTTCTACTATGTTAACTGAAAAGGATTGGAGGTGGATTTTCCACCTCCATACATTGGAGGCTGATTTTTAATCTGTTTTTATGCATTTGTAACGCAGATTGATTTTATGCTTATATTGTTTATTCCTTTTGATAAGGTAATTCCTTGTTTTGGAATTGCAATGCATTACCTCGTGTTACCGAACAACAAATACCATCAATTTAATATACAAGAATTTCACTTTTGGTTTTGCTTCGATTTTGGAGCTATCTAAAAAAATTGAAAACGAGCAATAATTACTAGAGAAAAAACAATGTTTTGCAATGAAAAAAAAAAAAAAAACGAAAATCAACCCTAAAACATAAAAAAATAAATCACACTATACTGCTATAAAATTCATCGGCACGTTTCAAATTATGAAGTTTTCAGAACAGTGCCACATGTCCGTTAGTGTTGTCATGTTGAACCAGCAAAACTAGTCATATTATATTTATATCAGTTTATAAATATATATTAGTAGGCAGAGTAGGTATATTGCCTAACTTTTGTTGAGCCTGGGCCAGTAAATGGCGCATTCGTGAAAGATTTAAGACATTTCACTTGACTATGTAGTTTCGATTTAATTTGATTTTTTGTCAATCCTGGCTAATACTCGCGCCTCCCCATAGACTATTCCATGCCTCCCAATTTGAAAAGCGCTGCCTTAGGTAGAGCCGTAATGGACAAAGAGGATAAGCTAGAATACAAGAAGATTTGTAAACGTACCCAGTCAGTGTTTTCAGTTGATTTTATAACCACAAATGTTTTTTATATAGGCCCCTACCATTATAATGGTTGCAATAACTGAATTAATTCATACTCAAAAGCATTTAAAAAGCAAATAAACTTGGCAATTTATCAATCAAACTTGCCACCCAGTATTTTTTTTGTCACAATTTCTTTTTGACAAGAATACTCAAATTTACAGGTATACACTGTAACCTGATCTATATTTCAGCTGTCCTGCATTAGTAGCAATCCTAGAAAGAATTTGCAGCTGACATTTTAATGATTCACCGTTTTCTGATCGGGTGCATGCACAGTCACTGGGTCCGAGTCCTCAGATGCTTACAGATTGGATATCAAACAAAATTAAACAGCTGTTTAACAATGTTAGTCGACGGCACAACTTTTAAAATCATAAATCCTAAGAAGAGGGGGGGGGCATATGCCCCCTTTTTTTTTTCGTTGAAAAATGCCGATCCTTTGGTATTCCTATTGAACGATGAAAAACTAGAAAATTTGCCCCCCCTGAATGTGAAAAATATCAAAATCATAAATGTCCCTGAATGTCAAAATCATAAATCTCAAGAAGGGGGGTGGGTATATACCCCTAGGTTTTTCGCTCTTCTTCACTATATTTTGAAAAATATCTTTTTGGACATTTTCATTGAAAAATGCTGATCCTTTGGTATTCCTATTGAACGATAAAAACTGACGAATTTGCCCCCCCCCTCTCTGAATGTGTAAATGCATTTTGCTCTCCCAGAATCTTCGTGAATTGACGTCATTGCTTCGTATAGCATGGTCAGTCTTGCCTTTCCATCTGGAGCATTGGAATTCTCTGCAATTTTTCTATTTTTATACTACGTTGGCAAATAAAGTAAAAATCTCAAATACCAAAAATGAACTGAAGGGAAAGCTAGGATATCCTTTTTTGAGACAAATTGAAAAAAAGATTCAAATGAAAAAACCATAGAACCAATTCATAGCACAACAATTCCAAAAAACCAATTCCAAAAAACCAATTCATAGCACAACATAATTCTTTTATTAAATAAAATATTTAATAAATTAAAGGTAAATAATAAATAATTTCACTCTGTAAGTTAAACACACAACATATGAGCGCAAATACGTATAAACTTATCGATTAGTAGTACAAATGTATACATAATTATTGCACTTGTATAAACGAGGATTTCACAAATGATGAAAACCCCTTGATGTAAAACCAAAGAGAAAAAGAGAAAGAACCCTCCTTCAATTCCCTGTTGAAAAGTGTGCTTTCATTCTGGTGGCTCATTTCGGTGACGTATTTTCGTTCCAATCATTTAATCATTCAATCATTCTAATCTGTATTGAATCAGGTGTAAAAAGCCCTAACCCTTACAAAACTCGTTGTATTTTCATTGACGCTTCTATATAACCACTCCTCATCCCCGTAGCTGAAATAAAAAACCAATTCGGTAATAATGAAAAATTAATTCTCATATTTAAGAATACTAAAGGGTGAGGAGGACCATTTTAGTAAAAGGTGTGTTTGTCTATTTAGCAATATTTTTTCTTAAAACTATTAAAAAAAACGATTTTCTAATTAGTAACTTATTATGCAAAAAAGTACAATTGTCAAATCTTTATTCGGCCGAAAATATATTAAAAAGGGGTAACATTTTTAATAGGATTGTGGAAAAAATTAATTTTTACAAAATAAAAATAATAATAAAAACACAAATATTTCGGTTTCACTTCTGGGAGCCTTTATAAACGAAAGACACAAGAAAAAATAGCCTAAGCAAAACTTATAAGGAAAAGAAGAGGAATAAACAACAATAAAACACTTTAAAAAAAAACAAAAACAAAAACTCACATTTAAACAAAATCCAGCATGGCAGAGAAACAAACCACAAAAACTTAAGGTATCAAAGCAAGATGTCTGCTATGTTTCTCTACAATATTGTGACTGTTGTTCCTTTGTTTTGTTGTTGTTTGCTTTTTTTTGTATAGCGTTTCACTGTTATTTTTTTGCTATTCTTTTCATTATATGTTTTGTTTAGGTTATTTATTAATTTTTTTCTCTTGGTAAAGGATACTGGATGTGAACCAGAAATGTTCGAATTTTCATTATTATTTTTGGTTTGAAAAGTTTTTGTCTTGTATTTTTCAGGTACAATTTTCGGCCGTTTTGATATATTTTCATTTCAATTATAAATGAAAAGGCAGTGTGGTCTACGAAACTATTTACTATATTTGGACACACTGAATCCAAAACAAAGTTTGAAGTACTCCAATTACATAAAAAGTAGAACAATTACTTTTTTTTATACAATACGTAGATAGCCATATAATAAATCTGACTTTAGAACTTTTTCCTAAAACATGCTTTAGCAACAGAGAAACAGAGGTACAAAATGTTTAAAATCTTGCGATTAAAAACTTTTTCGTCTCTTTATTGACTTAAAATTTCACACAGGTAAACCATTCAGGTGAAATTTAACTTTTCTTTTCTTTATTGGCTTGACGTTTTCATACAGAAGAACTAATCACGTTTCCAAAGGCGAAGTAATTTGTTTAAAAAAAATTGAATTTTCTTAACAAAATAATGTGACAAATCTTCAATCAAATCTACAATCGTTAATTCCAAGAGAAGTAGCAACAGTTTGTACCATTTATGTTATTTCTGTCACATCTAGGAAGTAACTAAAGCTAAAATAAAAAAATGGCAAAGAATATTTAATTATATTAAGAAACTAATCCTCTTGTTGGTATCCATGGCAGCTTCACGTAAATGCGTCACAAATATACACTGATGAAACTAAGGCACTATTTTATCACAGATTTATAGTAAAAACACTCCTCTTTTTATATTTGCTCTAAAAATAAAGACGCAACATCAGTGAAATACTAAAATCTGAAAGTTTTTCTATTTCTATTCTATCTATCTCCTCTTTTACTATTTGCTCTAACAAAGACACAACATCAGTGAAATACTAAAACCTGAAAATTGTGGATACTAAAATAATTTGTGCTTCTAGTTTGTGTTTCTAGCATGTTGTGCTTATACTCAAGGTTTGTGTTTCCTTCGAAGTTTGTGTTTCTAGCATGTTGTGCTTATACTCAAGGTTTGTGTTCCCTTCGAAAAATATGAATTTATGACAAGGCTGAAGCTGCAATTTACGCCTGTATATCATTTATTATATGGGAAAATAAATACATCAAATTATGATTTTCATTCATACCAATTACATCAAAATAAAAATATGCTATACCTCCCTGGACCAATCTTAGGTCAAATCATACTCGAAACACCGATTTTGAAAACTTGAAAACCAAAATTTTGTTCACATCATTCCCAATTTATGTAGTTTTTATGACAGTACCACGTTTTTTCAGTGTTGCCAGTTGAATTGAGAAAATAAAATTGGGATGAGGGATTGAGGTGGGGGAAGCACCCCTCATATACAGAATAATTTCGGTTCATTTTAAGTTTATTTTAGTTTATTTTTTGCTCATGTTCACCCAAATTTCTTTATTTAAATTTGGCACCCGCTACTACTTGATAACTGCATATAGAGTTTTTTGTTTAGAGTTTGTTTCTTTTAAATATAATTTCTGATTCTTCCTAATGCTTTGAAATGCATTTGGTTGTGTAACCATATTAAGTATCGCACCCGAAATACCGAAAACTGCATTACTGCATATGGAGGTCTTTTTCCTTAAAAATTGAAGGATTGCTTTGCACAAGTCATCCGGTATCTCAGTAAACAGGTATATTTGGAAAAGAAAAACTTAAAATTTGTTTAAATTAAAAAAAGAAAACCTCGAAATAATTGATTTAAATGGAGGATATGGAAACTATAGGGAAAATCATGAACACCCTGAGTTTTCAAGGGAAACCAAGCTTTTAAGTTTCCTCTTCTCCCGTGTAGATGTTTGAACTGGAGGAAAATATCCTCATATTATTAAACTATCATTTTGAGCTTAATGGCTAAGTTGGTTACAATTTCTAAACTATCTCTAACTTTACTAAATTATCGCTCATTCCGTTTATTTTATGAGGGATTGAAAATTGGGATGAGGGATTGAGGTGGGGGAAGCACCCCTGATATACTGAATAATTTCGGTTCATTTTAAGTTTATTTTAGTTTATTTTTTGCTCATGTTCGCCCAAATTTCTTTATTTAAATTTGGCACCCGCTACTACTTGATAACTGCATATAGAGTTTTTTGTTTAGAGTTTGTTTCTTTTAAATATAATTTCTGATTCTTCCTAATGCTTTGAAATGCATATGGTTGTGTAACCATATTAAGTATCGCACCCGAAATACCGAAAACTGCATTACTGCATATGGAGGTCTTTTTCCTTAAAAATTGAAGGATTGCTTTGCACAAGTCATCCGGTATCTCAGTAAACAGGTATATTTGGAAAAGAAAAACTTAAAATTTGTTTAAATTAAAAAAAGAAAACCTCTAAATAATTGATTTAAATGGAGGATATGGAAAATTATAGGGAAAATCATGAACACCCTGAGTTTTCAACGGAAACCAAGCTTTTAAGTTTCCTCTTCTCCCGTGTAGATGTTTGAACTGGAGGAAAATATCCTCATATTATTAAACTATCATTTTGAGCTTAATAGCTAAGTTGGTTACAATTTCTAAACTATCTCTAACTTTACTAAATTATCGCTCATTCCGTTTATTTTAAGCTAATCTTTAAAGTTTTTTGTAATTCCTAAATTATCTTTATATCACTAAATAGGTTACTAGTAAATTATCATTTATTACTTTTATATTGAGCTTAAGGTTCATGTCCTTGGCCATTTTGGTCTGTCAAACTTTTCGATTTGAACCAAGCCAACCTCTGTATTTACGGCTCCAATAAATCTGGTGAAACAGGAAGACGATTAGCACACATTTCAAAATATTATGCTTGTAGGCTATTTATTTTAACTTATGATGTCAATTCTAGATATGTAGACTGACGTATCCATGGAACACTACTTGACACCTTAGCGTAAACAGTTGGCGCGTAGCTACAACTTTCATTAAGAGCGTAAGAAACGATTCCAATGACTGACCACCTTCCATCGCGCAGCTGGTACTGCAATGGACCTCCTGAATCTCCTCTACACGCTGTAACACTAGTTACAGGATCAACGCCACCTGCACAAACACTAGTTTCTCCTGGATTTATTATTGATATAGGGTAGAGTTTTTTACATTCTTCAAGTGACCAGATTGGTGTTGAAGCTACTTGCAGCTGTATGCTCCCTTCTGCCTCAGTCGTTTGACCCCATCCAGTGATCACTCCCCTTTGGTTTTCAAAATTGATATTGGGCGGACCAAGGCATATTGGACGGACGTAGTCATTGAAATCCAAGGGTTTCTTTAATTTGATGATTGCAAAGTCATTTTCAGCACGGTCTTCATCAACCCTAAAATCTGTATGCAATGAGCCTCCTTCAGCAAAAAGTAGCTCTGGAAACTGGCTTTCTAGCGCTTCTTCCAAGGCCTTAGCACGTTCTTCCACTGTTTTATTTATTTTTCTTCCCTGTCTTCCGTCTTTTTTATCCGTATTAGCTGACAATAAATCACTTACAAATCTCAGAACCCCCGGCTTTTCAACAATTTTAGGATCTGAAAGTTGTTTAAGTATGTCTTGGATCAACTCCATAGGATTTAAGTCTTTCTCATCTTCTGCAACATTCTCACGGTCTATGTTTTCCAGGGTAGCAGATATATTGTTAAAGGGTAAACTAACGCTTCCAACGTGAACAAAAACATTAGGATGATCTTTAATGCTTGAAAGGCAATGAGCAGCAGTCAAAATGTGGAAAGGACTTATTATTGAGCCACCACAATACAGTAAGACAAAACTTGAGAATTCAGGATCATAGTAGTGGATGAAAACAGCGGCCATCCACGGATACTGACCATCTCTTGCATTTTCACCGTTTTTAATCCTGGCTACATCAGTCCTGCGAGTTCCACACGACATATTTTCTGGCTGGGATAGGAGGCGCTGCACCTCCTCAGATTGCTCGAATTTAAAGTCTCTAAAGTAAAAGGTTTCAGGTCCGATGGTGCATCCAAAGTAGCACTGTAGTTTTATTTTTTGAATAAATCAACAGGAGTCATTTCATTCATTTTTACTAAAAATGACATATTACCAGTAACAGATGCAAAGCTAGGCCCACAGTCACTTTCCGCAACAAGAACCTGAATCCTGTAATCCATTTCTCTTAGAAATTTGACCATCGCTTTTCCTAGTTTTGCCTTACTTGAGCACTTTATACCAACTTCAACTGTTACAATGGAAGTTGAGTCATTCAATTGCAACATATCGGGATCCAGAGATGACATATTATTTGCAACATAATCATCACTTAAAGATGACAAAGTTGTGATTGCAGCAGTTGGAGCCACGCTAGAGGAAATTGGAATGGTTGTTTGGGAAAATAATGCGTCTATAGAGGTTCCAGAGGAGTCTTTTATTACATTATGATCTAAAGTGTCTGCATTCGCTAAAGTAGAAAATACATCACTAGTGGTTATAGGAAATTCAGTGCTTACTATTTCACTAAACTCATCAGAGTTAACTTCAATTGTAAATTCATGAGGCTTTTCAGTAGACAAATTTACATCTTCAAGTTCAAATCCATTGCCCGGCTCTGTTATGACTGATGTTTCTTCTATATCTAAATTAGTTATAATATTAAAAGGTGAAGTTTCATTCGTTAATTCTGTTGCAGGCGACGTATCTGCAATGGATTTGCTAGGTCCTTGGTCGAAGATAGCTATACTTGAATCTACACCAACGTCAAGATCAAAATACTGCTCAGTTGTCGATTTAGCAATCACTTGAGTTACTGATGAAACACTACTCACAACATTATCCGTATCAATTGCTTTATCAGTTGTTGTTCCAAATACAGAGTTTTCCGAAGGACCTGGTTGGTGTTGATCTGAGTTCACAATATGATGAGGGCTATTTGCTGGATTCAATGCAATCTCTTGTTTGCTTGAATCTTCTAAAATAATATCAGTAAGATCGTTATAATTCTCAGTTGCTGATGTATGACTTACTTCTTTGACTGCTGAAGCTTGGTTACTTTCATCATTAGTGACATCATTGTCTATGTTATTTGTTGTTTCAGATAAAGAATTAACCAATGGAATTGGCTGATATTGATCCAAGCCAATTGTGAGATGATGGTTATTCCCTGGGGAAGAAATAGCCACATGTTTTACTGTATCCTTATGGGTAGTTCCAGTAATATAACTGTGAGGTGGGAAATTCGTATTTTGTACTGGTATCCAGTTAAGTGGAATAGTTGGGATGTTGCGTATGGGTTGATAATACACATTTGAAGTCGGTGGCCGGTAAAAAACTGAGTTTTGTGCAGGACCAAGAGCAGGTCCGTATGGATGAACAGGTCCGTATAATGTGTTAACTGGTTGCCCAGCCCAAGGTATTGCATTCAGCCTATTTGGAGGAAAATAGGAGTAAGATGAAGGATATCCACCCTGCCAGGCTAATGACGGCTGCCAGTTTTGACGGAAGTAGGGCCAATCGAGCATTGCGTCAAGGTACCTTCCCTTTCGCGATTTATTCTTCGTCTCCCCAGAAGCTTCGATTCCAATAGTCAAGTATGTGACAAAAAACACCTGTAAAAAAGCAGAATTTAGTATCAAGCCTACAAAAAGTTTACCTTTAGATGATAAACACGGTGTCACTCGGTGAAATAATGAATATTGTGGCCTACAGAAATGGATCCATTTGTTATTATTGGGGACTGCCCTTGTGGGTGTCGTTGAGTCAAGGTAGCTATAAGCATTATGTCATACCAGATCTTTATTGTATCAAAAAAAGAATAGTTGACTGATAAAGTAATATTATGCAATATAGCATAACTTTCTCAAAAATTTAAATATACCTTCTGAGTAAAAAGAAATGTCTTATTCAAACTGGGAAAATATTTCAAACTCTAAAATGATGTTTAAGATATTAATGTGGCACAATAGTGCCGTTGGGTAACGCTCAGCC
>JAPEVW010000033.1:562500-572500 GCA_027921565.1 Artemia sinica
TAAAAGTGCCGAAAAACTTTAGCATGAAGAGCAAGGTGTTGAGGAGGGAGCGACCCCCTCATATACGTAATAATTTCTGTTCGTTTTAAGTTTTAATGTTACTCCTCCCTTTCAGTTGAAAAAACTTGTTTTTTTTTATTTATTTAATAATATTAAAGATTCCTTCATTAAAATGATGGTTTGATATACGTGGATATTTAAGGTTGTCAATAGAATCGGGATTATAATGGCTTCAACGCCATAGAAAACCAAAAATAATGCAAAGTTTTCCATTCGTATGATTGAAAATCCCCCTTTCCATTCTTCTCACATTTTATAATGATAAACATCGACAGACTAATTTTAATTTTAAAATTTTAATTCGGGCATCAATTTTCTATGGTGTGCGTGTAACTGAACAATCCTGTAATTGAACCCGAAGCTACTGAACCCTTGTAGCTGAACCCTTGTGCATCTGAACCCAGTTGCAACTGAAGCTCGTGTTATTGAATCCCTGTGCAGCTGAACCCCTGTGAAACTGAACCCTTGTACAACTGAACTCCATGTAACTGAGCCCCTCTGCAACTGAGCCCTAGTAAAACTGAACCCTCGTCTAACTAAACCCCGTGCAACTCAACCCCATTCAACTGAACCCTTATGCAGCTTAACCACCGTTTAATTTGTCCCTCTTTTAGCTGAACCTCATTCAACTGAACCCCGTAGAACCAAACTTTCATAGAACTTCAACCCGGCTTAACTAAACACAGGTACATCTCAACCCCCATTTACCTGAGCCCTCATCCAACTAAAACTCAATGCAATTAAACCCTCGCTCAACTAACCATCCATGAAACTCAAATCGATTAAGATCAAGCCTCTGCGATTCAACCCTCGTTTAGCTCAATCCTAATTCAACTCAATCCCTCTTTAGCTCAAACCTGGGTAACTCAGCCTCATTCAAATCAGCCAAGTTCAGCTCAACCCTCGTCAAATCAACGATATAACTAAAAAAATATAATGCAGCCCGTTTTATCGGAAATGACGAAAGCTGACTCGAATAAAATGGTCTTAAAATAGAATCTGGACAAATTCTTTTATTTGACAATGAAAAAACAAAAAAATCTCTGGGTATTTCGGTCACATATACAATGGCCGTCATCAGCAAATAAACCTGCTGATGACGGCCACTCTATATGTGACCGAAATATCCGGAGATTTTTGTTGTTGTTTCACTGTCAAATAAACGGCTCTGTTCCTACTGATCTGGTATTTGTATGTCATTAAAAGGCAGTGTGGTCTTCGAAAGTACCTATAAAATGGTCTTTATTTATTGGTTAATTCTTTTGTGGGTTTTTATTGCCGTTTCGATCTAAAACTATCACCCCTCAAAAACACAATTACTTTTCCTTCGGTCCTATCTATTTGCAAATTAGCGACACTTTCCATGCACAGGGCTTGAAAACACTTAACGGTAAAGGTGGCAGCAATAGCTGTACCCTAGTACAAAGAAAACCAGCACCTAGTTCAGAAATGATGGCTATTGTCAAAATTCGTTTTAATACTTCTACTGCTACTCCTACTGCTACAACTAAAACTAACCGCAACACCAAGCTGCCTGAGACCAACACAGCTACGCACGCTCCTCCTATATTTGAATCTATTCAAGGTTTTCCTCTTTAAACTCTCCCAGAAAGTTTCCATTTCCCTTAAACCTTTCCTCACAACATCCTTCCGCCCCAACCGAGGACGACCTGCATTTTGTTTAGCCCTAGACGTTGAAAAAATTGGACAATCTTTGACAATTTGTCATCCTCAAAATGAACCCTAACCCTCCCAACCCTTCTCTAATTATATTCCTAGAAAGCGGGATAGAACCACACTTTTTTTTACAGACTGCTGTTTGAGATACGGTCAGTCAGTCGGGTATCCAAACCAATCCGTATTTAATTTTCCTTGGAAACATCTAACAAATCTTCCTCCCTTTTTCAGAGCGGCAATGCTAGCCATACTTGACCACTGTCATCACTGTAGTTTACGATATTCTAATCATGGTCCGCAGACTTATCTCCCTATTCTTCTGAGCTCTTTTCAACTGAGAAAAACACCATAGGACTTGGCTGTTCTACTTTTAAAATCTTCATTGCCATCAGGATTCGTTCTTAAAGAATTGGGACATAATTAAAACTTTAGCGTAAGGAGCAAGGTTGTGAAGAGGAGCAACTCCCTCATATACGTAATAACTTCTGTTCGTTTTAAGTTTTAACGTTGCTCCTTAATTTCAGTTAAAAGTGCTCCCTATTCAGTTCTCCCTATTTCAGTTCTCCCTATTCTTCTGAGCTCTTTTCAATTGAGAAAAACACCATAGGACTTGGCTGTTCTACTTTTAAAATCTTCATTGCCATCAGGATTCGTTCTTAAAGAATTGGGACATAATTAAAACTTTAGCGTAAGGAGCAAGGGTGTGAAGAGGAGCAACCCCCTCATATACGTAATAACTTCTGTTCGTTTTAAGTTTTAACGTTGCTCCTTAATTTCAGTTAAAAGTGCTCCCTATTCAGTTCTCCCTATTTCAGTTCTCCCTATTCTTCTGAGCTCTTTTCAATTGAGAAAAACACCATAGGACTTGGCTGTTCTACTTTTAAAATCTTCATTGCCATCAGGATTCGTTCTTAAAGAATTGGGACATAATTAAAACTTTAGCGTAAGGAGCAAGGGTGTGAAGAGGAGCAACCCCCTCATATACGTAATAACTTCTGTTCGTTTTAAGTTTTAACGTTGCTCCTTAATTTCAGTTAAAAGTGCTCCCTATTCAGTTCTCCCTATTTCAGTTCTCCCTATTCTTCTGAGCTCTTTTCAATTGAGAAAAACACCATAGGACTTGGCTGTTCTACTTTTAAAATCTTCTTTACAATCATCATCTTTACTGATAATACTAACTAGGTAAGTGATGCTGTTCATTTGATCGATCTCTTTGTTACCTAACGTCACCTTTTCATCTTCACTTATTCCTAGCCTAAGTGACTTAGTCTTCTGAACAATTAACTAAAAAAAAACAAGTTTTTTTAACTGAAAGTAAGGAGCGACATTAAAACTTAAAACGAACAGAAATTATTCCGTATATGAAAGGGGCTGAAAGGGGTTTACGCTTAAGTTTTTATTATTTTGAAAGATAAAGTTGTGAGACAGAGTCAAACTTTAGCGTAAAGAGCGAGGCGTTGAGGAGGGGACAGCCCCCTTCATGAACAAAAATGGCTGAACAAAATGGCTATCTCAGAATTTTTATTGGGTGACTTCGGGAAAAAATGAGCGTGGGAGGGGGCCAAGTTGCCCTCCAATTTTTTTGGTCACTTAAAAATGGCACTATAACTTTTAATTTCCGTTCGAATGAGCCTTCTCGCGATATTCTAGGACTACTGGATCGATACGATCACCCATGGAAAAAAAACAACAAATAAACACGCATCCGTAATCTTTCTTCTGGCAAAAAAATGCAAAATTCCACATTTTTGCAGACAGGAGCTTGAAACTTCTATAATAGGGTTCTCTGATACGCTGAATCTGATGGTTTGATTTTTATTAGAGTTCTATGATTTTTAGGGGTTTTAGTAAGGAGCGACCCGGCTCAGTAGTAACTGAAACTCTAAAAAACGGAATTTTGATACCAATAGACATATCAAAAGAATTGACTTTTTATGCTGATTTCAATTATGTTGAAATACGCTCATATATTTTGATATATTTTATATATCGACGAATAAAATATTATATACTTTATTCTTTACGCTAAAGTTTTGAATTTTGTCAAAATTCTTTAATAATTACTCCTGAAACACAAGGGCCGTTTAATTAGAACAATAAGACGCTTTTTTAAAAGTACTAAAACACTTTAGCGTAAAGAGCGAGGTGTTGAGGAGGAGGCAACCCCCTTTATATACGTAAAAATTTCTGTTCATTTTAAGTTTTAATGTTGCTCCTTACTTTCAGTTGAAAAAACTTGTTTAAAAAAAATTAATTTGACATATATAAGGACTATCTGGATTGTCAACTCCCTACTCTTAACGCTTTAAAAGTGTCTCTTTTTAATTACAGTTTTTACTATGACTAAATCCAGGACTCTCTTTGAAGTGGAAAAAGCTTTGACCCTCGATCCCTGTTTTTCTTTAAATACAAGTTAAATATTCTTACACAATACTTCGACTATCTCTGGACATTTACATACACCTAAAACAGTTCTAGAATAAGAGGAGGCTGTCACCACCTAGAAACCCTATCACGTGCTCAGTAAATGAATGCAGAATATTCCTCAGAATGAGGGCAGTGAATGAGGGGGAGTCGAAATACTTTCTCTCTTCTCCTTTTATATTTATTTGAGTTTTAAATGAAAGCTAGAAGCAAAGTTGGGTCTACATCTGGGTTAATTGAGCTCATTATTGGGTTTATCCACCCATTCCCAAAAAAATCCACTGTCCCTCCTCCCCATATGCTTATGCATGTGGGGAGGAGGAATTACTCCCCACGAATATGCACCACTGTAACTAAATCCTCTGAATCTGCAAATGAATAAACTCAGGAAATTGAAGCTTAAAACCAATTTTGTATGTAAAATAAAACTATAAATTTCCTATATTATCAGTTTGTTTCGCATAAACTGCAAGTAGCTTTAACAACAAATACGCCACCGTATGGCATTATGGTCTATAAAACTGAAAATATGAATATATAACTGTTTAATAATTTTAAATATATCAGCTTCCTCATAATTTTCCCACATTTCGATTTAACCGTCTTCGTGCCAAAATTACTTTTTTGGTCCCAGACTTAGATAAAAAACAGGTTTTTTTTTTCAGCTGAGAGTAAGGAGAAATATTAAAACTTAACACTAACAGAAATTATTCTGTATAAGAGGGGGGTTGCACCTTTCTCAACCTTTGCTCTTTAAAATAAAGTCTTAAAACTTCTTTAAAATAAATTTCATTCAAATTTAACGGCCCTTGTGTTTGAGCTTCTTAAAGAATTGTGACAAAATGTCTATCATTAACGTAAAGAGCGGGGGCTGATGAAGGGGCAGCCCCCCTTACATAAGGAATAATTTCTGTTCGTTTAAAATTTTCCACCCTTACTTTATTGGAGCTTGAAACCTCGATACAAGGGTTCTCTTATATGCTCAATCTGATGATGTTATCAAACAGTTCGTGGTAACGAACTGTAAGTAAGGAGCGACCCGGCTCAATGGTAACCGAAACTCTAGAAAACGGTATTTTGATACAAATAGATACATCAAAAGAATCAGATTTTAATGCTGATTTCAAATATATAAGTTTCATCAAGTTTAATTCTACCCATCAAAAGTTAGGTGCCTGAGAAAATTTGGCTGATTTTCGAAAAAAGGAGGAAAGACCCCCTAAAAGCTATAGAACCTGAATTAAAATCACACCATCATATTCAGCATATCAGAGAACCCTACTGTAGAGGTTTCAAGTTACTATCTACAAAAATGGTGAATTTTACATTTTTTGCCAGAAGAAAGATCACGGATGCGTGTTTATTTTTTTTATTTTTTTTTGTTTTGTTTTTTTCCCAGGGGTGATCGTATCGACCCAGTGGTCCTAACTCCACCCTTACTTTATTGGAGCTTGAAACCTCGATACAAGGGTTCTCTTATATGCTCAATCTGATGATGTTATCAAACAGTTCGTGGTAACGAACTGTAAGTAAGGAGCGACCCGGCTCAATGGTAACCGAAACTCTAGAAAACGGTATTTTGATACAAATAGATACATCAAAAGAATCAGATTTTAATGCTGATTTCAAATATATAAGTTTCATCAAGTTTAATTCTACCCATCAAAAGTTAGGTGCCTGAGAAAATTTGGCTGATTTTCGAAAAAAGGAGGAAAGACCCCCTAAAAGCTATAGAACCTGAATTAAAATCACACCATCATATTCAGCATATCAGAGAACCCTACTGTAGAGGTTTCAAGCTCCCATCTACAAAAATGTGGAATTTTGCATTTTTTGCCAGAAGAAAGATCACGGGTGCGTGTTTATTTGTTTGTTTTTCGTTTTTTTTCCCAGGGGTGATCGTATCGACCCAGTTGTCCTAGAATATCGTGGGAGGGCTCATTGGAATGGAAATTAAAAGTTCTAGTGCCCTTTTTAAGTGACCAAAAAAAATGGAGGGCAACTAGGCCCCCTCCCACGCTTTTTTTTTCCCAAAGTCACCTGATCAAAATTTTGAGATAGCCAATTTGTTCAGCATGTTCGAAAATACAATAAGTATGTCTTTTAGGATGACTTAATCCCCCGAAATTCCCGGGGGGAGGGCTGAAAGTTATGAACTTTACCCAATGTCAAACAGTTCGTGGTAACGAACTGTAAGTAAGGAGCGACCCGGCTCAATGGTAACCGAAACTCTAGAAAACGGGTTTTTGATACCAATAGATATATCAAAAGAATCAGATTTCAATGCTGATTTCAAATATATAACTTTCATCAAGTTTAGAGCTAAAATTTTCCACCCTTACTTTATTGGAGCTTGAAACCTCGATACAAGGGTTCTCTTATATGCTCAATCTGATGATGTTATCAAACAGTTCGTGGTAACGAACTGTAAGTAAGGAGCGACCCGGCTCAATGGTAACCGAAACTCTAGAAAACGGTATTTTGATACAAATAGATACATCAAAAGAATCAGATTTTAATGCTGATTTCAAATATATAAGTTTCATCAAGTTTAATTCTACCCATCAAAAGTTACGCGCCTGAGAAAATTTGGCTGATTTTCAAAAAAAGGGGGAAAGACCCCCTAAAAGTTATAGAACCTTAATGAAAATCACACCATCATATTCAGCGTATCAGAGAACCCTACTGTAGAGGTTTCAAGCTCCTATCTACAAAATGTGGATTTTTGCATTTTTTGCCAGAAGAAAGATCACGGATGCGTGTTTATTTGTTTGTTTGTTTGTTTGTTTTTTTTTTTCCCCAGGGGTGATCGTATCGACCCAGTGGTCCTAGAATATCGTGGGAGGGCTCATTGGAACGGAAATTAAAAGTTCTAGTGCCCTTTTTAAGTGACCAAAAAAAATGGAGGGCAACTAGGCCCCCTCCCACGCTCATTTTTTTCCCAAAGTCACCCGATCAAAATTTTGAGATAGCCATTTTGTTCAGCATGGTCGAAAATATGATAAAAATGTCTTTTAGGATGACTTGATCCCCCAAAGTCCCCAGGGAGAGGGCTGAAAGTTATGAACTTTACTCAATGTTAACATATAGTATTGGTTATTGGGAAGTATACAGACTTTTTCAGAGGAGATTTTTTCTGGTAGGTGGGGGAAGGAGAGGGTCGGGGGCTATATGGAAGGATCTTTCCATGAAGGAAGTTTTCATGGGGGAAGGGACATTGCTATGAAGGGGGCGCCGGATTTCCCAGCATTATTAAAGAAAAAGATCAGGAATTAAATAAAAAAAAAAAACAAGTTTTTCAACTGATCAACTGATTGTGATTAAGAGGTCATTTTTAAAGAACTGGAAAAAAATTCGAACTATAGTTTAAAGAGCAGGGTATTGACTAGGGGGCGAACCCCCTAATATACGTGTTAAAAATTTATGAATATAGAAGTTCGTTACGTAAGTTAATTCTAAGTTACGTATATTTATTACTAATAAAAACGTTCGTAAATAAAATTAAACAAGTTTCGAGAAAGCCATTTAACCAAATATAATATGCAAATTTTGTTTTAATTATTCATGTACGGTGAGCCAAAATCAAAACCTGCATTAATTCAAAAACGTTCAAAAATTAAATAAAAAAAACAAGTTTTTTTAACTGAAAGTAAGGAACGACGTTAAAACTTAAAACGAACAGAAATTATTCCGTATATGAAGGGGGCTGTCCCCTCCTCAACGCCTCGCTCTTTACGCTAAAGTTTGACTTTCTCACAACTCTTTTTTTTTTAAACAATAAAAAAACTTTAGCGTAAAGAGCGAGGCGTTGAGGAGGGGACAGCCCCCTTCATATACGGAATAATTTCTGTTCGTTTTAAGTTTTAACGTCGTTCCTTACATTCAGTTAAAAAAACTTGTTTTTTTTATTTAATTAACATATAGTATTGGTTATTTGGAAGTATACAGACGTTTTCAGGGGAGATTTTTCCTGGTAGTGGGGGAAGGGGGGTGGGTCGGGGGTTATGTGGGAGGATCTTTCCATGAAGGAAGTTTTCATGGGGGAAGGGACATTGCTATGAAGGGGACGCCGGACTTCTCAGCATTATTTAAAAAAGATCAGAAATTTAATATAAGTAAAACAAGTATTTCAACTGCAATAGCAGCAACATCGAAACTTCAAACGAACAGAAAATATTACATATATGATTGGGTTCACCCCGTAGTCAATACCTCGCTCTTTAAGCCAAAGATTTGTTCGTACTTTCATAAGAGCTATTTATTCTAATTAACGGCCTTTGTGATTAAGCGGTCATTTTTAAAGAATTGGAACAAAATTCGAACTTTCGCTTAAAGAGCAAGGTATTGACTAGGGGGCGAACCCCCTAATAAACAAATTAAAAATATATGAATATAGAAGTTCGTTACGTAAGTTAATTCGTAAGTTACGTATATTTATTACTAATAAAAACGCTCGTAAATAAAATTAAACAAGTTTCGAGAAAGCCATTTAACTAAATAAAAGTAAATTAATATGAAAATTTTGTTTTAATTATTCATGTACGGTGAGCCAAGATCAAAACCTGCATTTATTCAAAAACGTTCAAAAATTAAATAAAAAAAACAAGTTTTTTAAACTGAAAGTAAGGAGCGACATTAAAACTTAAAACGAACAGAAATTATTCCGTATATGAAAGGGACTGTCCCCTCCTCAACGCCTCGCTCTTTACGCTAAAGTTTGACTCTGTCTCACAACTTTATTTTTTAAAACAATAAAAAACTTTAGCGTAAAGAGCGAGGCGTTGAGGAGGGGACAGTCCCTTTTATATACGGAATAATTTCTGTTCGTTTTAAGTTTTAATGTCGCTCCTTACTTTCAGTTTGAAAAACTTGTTTTTTTATTTAATTTTTCATTAAGATTGCTTGACTTTTTGGGCGTGTGTCCCCACTTTTTTCGAAAATCAGGCAGTTTTCACTGGCTCGTAGCTTTTGATGGGTAACATTAAACTTAATGTACCGTACTTTCTATGTTTGAAATCAGTCTAAACGTCAATTCTTTTGATGCATCTATTGTTATCAAAATTCCCCTTTGTTTAGTTTTGATTACTATTGAGCCGAATTACTCCTTATTTACAGTTCGTTAACACAAACTGTTTGAAATTGTAGAAAACACCTCTTTACTTTAACAGTATATTTTTTGCCACTTAAAAAGGGCACTAGAACTTCCTATTTCCGTCCAAATGAATCCTCAACATGATGTCCGTGGACCGCCGGTTTAATGCGTTTGCCCCTAGTAGAAACGTAAAGAAGGCGAAAAAGTTATCTGTGACAAAACCTCTCGAAGAAAAAAAGACAATTTTGAATTCTTGTAGACAGTGGGCTGAAACCTCTGTGATACGATTTTCTGATGTGCTGAACGTGATATTTGAATATTTAATGTGATCATTCCATTTCTTCAGAAGGGATCTTTTTCTCACACTCGGCAAATTTCTCAGGCTCGTAACTTCTGATAATTTATTTTAAACTTGATGAATTTTACATGTTAAGAAGTTGATATCGAAGCTGATTCTCTTGTCGTCCACAATATTGTCAACAATCTTTTGTTAGAGGATCGGTTACCATTTGCACGAATCGCTCCTTACTCACAGCTCGTTACCACGAACTGTGTGACTGGCATTTTATTTTACAATTAGTTCCATCAGCCACTAAACCGTACATGACAATGAATGACAAGTAAATAACGACGCTTGTTTGTAGTAGGCAAATATCTGAAAACCGTCGCATAAAAATAGCATTTAAGTTAAAAGAATCTAATCTTTTACGGGTCTCAAATATGTAAATCTTATTAATTGTAAAGTAA